>VCRD01003827.1:0-54580 GCA_006783055.1 Trinorchestia longiramus
TTTGTCAGCTACGTTTTTTGATAAAGCAAATTCTCTTGTCATAGATAAATGAAGAAAACATTTTATAACTCGTACCTGTTCCAGGGAGGCTGCAGTTCTCTGCACCTCGCAATAATTCGTTTTGATTTTATTGTTATCTTCCTCCCTCGTGTCATATCGTAATTGCAGGGGAGCGGAAATTAATTTCGGCCAATGCATGCGCGTAAAATTGACTTACAGATTTGCTATATACCCTTGCTCGACTGAGCCCTACGTTCTTGAGATTCGAATTGAAAATTTGAAATGATCATCTTCGCTTGAGTTATGCTCCTCGCTGTATTAAATAATTATGGTTGGTCGACTGTTGATTGCATGAAGATGCATACAGGGTATCCCAGCGTTACGAGACAAGAAAAGAATCCTGTATAACTGAGAAAGTTTCAGCTGTAGGTAAGGACAAATACATCTTTGTAACAACGAAATAAAAATTCCGTCACTCAGCGCACAACGACTAATTTTATTGATTATTTCCTCCCTAGGACTAAATTTATTGTTTTCGATTTTGTCCAACGATTAAACTTTTTGAGTTACGTTAGTTTCTTTTCGAATCCTCTGACCTTGAAACTCTTCGCCCATCTTAAGGTACTAAATATTTTTTTAAAGTCCTTGTATTAAATTTATAGAATACAGAGAACACAAACCTAAATATTTTGTTTTTCTATCGTATGTCATGAGTTGATATGCTGATTTTATTCATATATTTCAATCATGACCAAAACTTCAACTCCGTTTCTAAAGAATTAGAATAAATCCATTGTACTCAAGTTTTTAATGACCATGGGTTTGACTGTACGAAATGCATGCGTGAGTTGAAGTCCTATTGATGTACATCTCAGTAATTAAATTTCATTGTAGACTTTGATGGCAATCGAGGGACCGACAGCGCCATCGTAATTGTATCCAATTAGTGCATTATCAGGGCATTGCCTCCGCCCTGAGTGTGGTGGGCTGTGGTCGTACCATTTGAACCTGGACTTCTATTCCTTTCTTTTGATTTCCTTGCTACCGTGCAAGTATCACTAAGTATTTATTTTCATCTAAATATATATTTGTCTAACATTTATGAAAAAAATTTCAATTCGTTAAAATTTTTTGCGCCGAAGTCTATTTCTTTCGTCCGAAAATTGAAATCAAGAAACGTCTATATCAAAATTGTTTGCTTCATTTGAGCACCAACGTGAGATGGATAGCATATGTTAGGTAACTATTTAGTTCAGTGATCTCGTGTATTTCATCAAATAAGAAAATGTCAAATTCCTATCGCAACATTTCGCCCTTTTTTATGTCGAGCCGTAAATTCAGTACAGTATTTAATCCACTTTAATTCTTGTTAATGAGGAGGTAAATCAAGCATTATTAGTTACTTAGTTAAACCTTATTCTTCAGCCTTCAAATTAAAATTTACAATAAATTAAATTTCAGTTTCTGGTGAATCTTGAGCGTACCGCATTTTCTCTTCTCAATGATTTGTAACCACTTACATATTCGGAACATCCAACTGTTCTTTGGAATTTCTTTATGTTCAACATCAATTTGTCTGGTTGTATGGTCGTAAGTTTGGGAGCGTAGGAAGCTGTTCTTGATCGAATTTGATTTTTTTAAATCTTCACAATGATTATTTCAAACTGAATTTGAAACGAAACCCCGAACAGGGCGATTAAATCCTTTTTGATCGCATGGAACTTTGTTGTTTCTATAGGTGCTGTATTATAACAGAGACCAAAGTGTTAGAGATGAAGTGTTAAAAAGGTTACATAAATGTTATTAAAATTGTTTCTATTACACTTTTGCATACATTTTAAGTTTTTCAAGTTTAATAATTATGAGTCGTTTTGTATTTTTAATACTCAAGTCTAGAAAGTGTAAAATTTGCTGGGTTTTTTAAGAGCAACCTCTTTGTTCCCATATTTTTTGAGTTATTCGTTGAGCCTCGAGTGGTGTTCAAAGCTAGAAATGTGTATTTGTGATAATAATATGATGAGAATAATGATGATGAAAATGATGCTAATAATAATAAATACTAATTTAAATTAAAATGAAAATAAACTTGTAACAGGTGATGGACGACGACCATAGACGCGAACATTGTCTCCAAAGTCGGGTTAAATTAAAAATTCAGATTGGGACGTTTAAGTTTTTTGTAAATTTGTCGTTTTAAGCGCTTTATAAATTAAAAATTCATTTTCGAAATGAAGACCATTCCAAATTCAAAACAGGGCTAAATTTTGATAAATAGAAATAATATATACTGCATGTTATATAGTAGTTTTATTTGATCTACCTACGTATATATTGATACTATTTTCAAGTTTTTTCACTAATATTTGACTTTCATTTTCAACAGGTGAGAAATCGTTAGGGAGTGGCAGGTACGGCTGTCTAAATGACGGAACATAAACAGAAATGTGAGTCATAAGACGTCCTGAATAACTGCTGGTGAGTATGAACATATCACTTGATGTTTTTTATGTATATTCTGGAGATGATATTAGAAATACTCATCAGCGCTTAACGATACAATGCCATTTCCACTGCACGCTTCCCACCGAAATCTAGAATTTCTGAGTGTAACTTTAAGAAATGTTCATGGTCGCGTTCCCAAGCAAGAACTATGTTACGGCTTTTTTGTAAAATTTCGATTCAAAAGCCAAGTGCACCTTTTTCTGAGGTATACTGCAAACTAGCATGAACTGGCTACTTTTGCATAATACAAACACGCAATGGAAGATTCTAACGCATGTATTCGATTTCTTTCGAAATTTCTGTCACGATGCAATTTGTAGATAATATCAAATGGGGTTACATAAGCCTATGTGTACATATATATATATAAATATATATATATATGTATATATATATATATATATATATANTTCAGCTTTCGCCGGGCGAAGTGTGAGTTTTGGAGATGGCAGACATGAAACAGGCACATTGAAGATACTGTGCGGCGCCTGTTCTTATTGTAATTACCCCAACAGTTCACAACCCCTTACTTGTTCGGCATTTTTAATACATATAATTAGCAATAAACTTTGTAAACAAACATTATCCACTTAGAAATGCAGCAATGTGCCTCGAAACAAACAACAATCTCCGATTCAAACCGAGCGACAGACTACGACAACGTTCGCACTATGACAGATGGAGGATAACTGAACGCAGTGAACTGGCCTCCTCTCCAGCAGTCAGCTACATGGCGATGCACGTCCTGTTTATAGTAGTTCTTGATTTAAATATAATTGAGAGTCTTAAAATACTAATGTTTTGCACCAAATGTAGATATTTTATTTTATTACACATTCACCAATTTTTTTGTTTATTTTCATTGGCATTCATTTGTTCATTTATATCTAAATGTGAGTGAAGGAGTTTGGACTTCGAGTCTGAGGGCTAGCTAAACCAGAGCTCAATAGATGGTGACACTTGTAGTTCGTTATTTAGTAAGTTTCCTTTCTTTACGAGATTGCTGTGTTTAGGAGTCCCGTTTTCGAAAATATTCTCGTCTTTAAGAGCCCCTTCTTTGATAGTCCTACTGCACTAATGATCGGAGGAGAGCGCAATTATGGGTGTGTCACATCCACAATCAAAGTACTACCACCACTCCCACGAGGTCCTCGTCTTGATCAATTCAATCATTGTACGAGTACATACGTAAAAACCAGGTGAATTTGGTCAAAAATGTACGACGTTACAATGAAGAGGGTAAGCTGTAGGCGGGGGTTCTACTCACGACTAAGGCTGGACGATGAACCAGGGTTCCAAATTACATAAAACACCTAGAAGCCCGTAGGACTGCAGCATATGTCAAGCGTTCCTTTTCAATTCTATTACTTAAGCGCCGTTGAAGTAGAAATACTGTCGTTGGATACGATAAGCTCTCTCTGATCAGATGATCTTTCGAAGGTTGACTTCGACTAGTGTGTTTTGTAGCTTAAAATTTGGTTAGACATAACACTTCGGAAGAATCTGATTGTAATATCTTTGGCTTATCGACTGGATGCTCGGTGAATTTTTTACGTAGTTAAGAAGATTATTAATTATTAAATTATTTGTTTTTATCTGATATCTATTTCATTGTCGTTTTTGAATTTTCGTCTCAACAGAAAATTTTTTACCATACGTCTGTTAATTGAAGAATAATTTGAAACTATTTTGAATACATCAATATTTAATCATATACAGTTTATGATAAACATAATTGAGAATTTTTTTAAGAATGTGATGGTAAAACTTTCTGACTGAAAAACAAAGTTTTTTTGATACGATACGGTATTAAATTGATCCAGTCGATTACATTCTGTTGGATATAACCTTAAGTTCCTGCGCATGAGTATACTTAATAACTTCGGACCATACGCCTTTATCTCAGTCTTTATACGAAGAAAAATCCATGTCTTCAAAGTGTTCCGCTAAAAGCATAATCGGGGCGACAGTCAGAAACAAGATGGCATCTTGGTTCTGACTGTGCATGCTATTCTCTACTCTGCAGCTCTGAACACGGCATCTCTTAAGAAACTCGACGAAACAGAGTCTGTCGAGCGTGAAAAGAGTATTTGCTCGATCACTGCAGCGTACTTGACTGTGTTTTGTTTGGCTATCATACAATGCAAATAGCATACAGTATAGGCAGGACAATACAAACACAAAGAACACCTAATTACTATGCATCTAGGTCTCTTAGTATCCATGAGCACACGTTTTAGGTGTGCATGCACCCGAAAAGGTGATCAATTTATTATAAGATTAACAAGAACAGCCAACGTAAACTTACCTTCAACAATAACAAAGCTTCAGGGTTGCAGAGAATAGAGTAAAAACTGAAACGATAGCATGTGAACGATTTTCTGTTTTGTGCACTAACAATATTGAATCTACAATAGTGAGCGCTATTTCCAGAGAAGAATATGACTGCAGATATGATTCATGTTTACAAAAAAAACACTTTTAATCGGCAGGTTACAGACACTATAAATGAAATTTAAATTCAAGTTTTTACATGAACAACAACCTCGTCAAAACTTAACATCAGTAAGGAATTACTGATGTTCTATTACAGGGATTGACATCATGCACAGCCTTAATTCATTTAAGGACCTCCAACCGTTGATCGTCCACATAAAACTTTACGAAAAGTAACACAGCCCAGACCACCCAAACTCGGAAATGGAGAACTATCCAAAATGAAATAGCCAACGTTGAAAGAAATAAGCTTAGAAGAGCACGTACAAAAGCCGCGTCCCTTGACGCAAACTTATGACCACCTCTCAGCGACGGATGAAGATATAAGAGGAGGTCACAAACGATGCAGCGCGTCCGCTTCCCAGTATGAAGAAAAATGTCTCCAGAACATTGACAGCCTCGGGAAGTCGAGTGCGGCGGCATTTTGCACGAATTCTTATTATTGAAGTGTCAGGCATTGTTTTTAAAATAGTCTGATATGGAAGTGTAGAAGAAGTTTTTTGATCTCCTTTAATAGCTTCAAAGAGCGATCCTGGGAGTCACTTCATAAGTCTTGCACCATTTACGATAGACAGAAAAATTCTGACTGAACATCAAATGCAACCTTAATAAGTAAAATTCATTTATCTGATGAACAATTACAACAAGTGTAGCTCAAAATACAAATTGTTTACGCAATAGCAACTGATTATTTCTACTCTACCCACAAGATTTCCTTAATTTAGCTTCATGGACCAATTTCAGGACTTGGGTTATGGCCGCCACCATCCATGAGCTCGGAGCAACGACATAAAAGGATACTTGAAAATGTCGTTGCGACAATGTAATCGTTATTTCATGCAATGCAACAACCGCACAACCAAATGGAGAATGAAATCTGCCTACATCCTATGCACGAAGTATTGTACGTATGTACATGTATAAACGAAAATATTTTGGCACAGGGTTTCAAAATTACTATATATCTAAATATATATATATATATATATATCTAAATATATATATCTAAATATATATATATATATATATATATGTACACATAGGCTTATGTAACCCCATTTGATATTATCTACAAATTGCATCGTGACAGAAATTTCGAAAGAAATCGAATACATGCGTTAGAATCTTCCATTGCGTGTTTGTATTATGCAAAAGTAGCCAGTTCATGCTAGTTTGCGGTACACTTCAGAAAGAGGTGCACTTGGCTTTTGAATCGAAATCTTACAAAAAAGCCGTAACATAGTTCTTACTTGGGAACGCGACCATGAACATTTCTTAAAGTTACACTCAGAAATTTTAGATTTCGGTGGGAAGCGTGCAGTGGAAATGGCATTGTATCGTTAAGCGCTGATGAGTATTTCTAATATGAGTATTGAGTAATAATATCAAAAAACATCAAGTGATATGTTCATACTCACCAGCAGTTATTCAGGACGTTTTATGACTCACATTTCCGTCTATGTTCCGTGATTTAGACAGCCGTCCCTGCCACTCCCTAACGATTTCTCACCTGTTCAAAATTAAAGTCAAATATTAGTGAAAAAACTTGAAAATAGTATCAATATATACGTAGGTAGATCAAATAAAACTACTATATAACATGCAGTATATATTATTTCTATTTATCAAAATTTAGCCCAGTTTTGAATTTCGAATGGTCTTAATTTCAAAAATGGATTGTTAATTTATAAAGCGGTTAAAACAACTAATTTACAAAAAACTTAAAGGTCCCAATCTGAATTTTTAATTTAACCCGACTTTGGAGACAATGTTCGCGTCTATGGTCGTCGTCCATTACCTGTTACAAGTTTATTTTCATTATAATTTAAATTAGTATTTATTATCATTAGCATCATTTTAATAATCATTATTATTCTCATCATATTATTGTTATCACAAATATACATTTCTAGCTTTGAACACCAATCGAAGCTCTACAAATAACTCAAAAAATATGGGAACAAAGAGGTTACTCTTAAACCCTGCAAATTTTACACTTTCTAGACTTGAGTATTAAAAATACAAAACGACTCATAATTATTAAACTTGAACTTAAAATTTATGCAAAAGTGTAATAGAAACAATTTTAATAACATTTATGTAACCTTTTTAACACTTTGGTGTCTGTTATAATACAGCACCTATAGAAATAACACAATTCCATGCGATCAAAAAGGATTTAATCGTCCTGTTCAGGGTTTCGTTTCAAATTCAGTTTGAAATAATCATTGTGACGATTTAAAAAAATCAAATTCGATCAAGAACAGCTTCCTACGCTCCCAAACTTACGATCATACAACCAGACAAATTGATGTTGAACATAAAGAAATTCCAAAGAACAGTTGGATGTTCCGAATATGTAAGTGGTTACAAATCATTGAGAAGAGAAAATGCGGTACGCTCAAGATTCACCAGAAACTGAAATTTAATTTATTGCAAATTTTAATTTGAAGGCTGAAGAATCAGGTTTAACTAAGTAACTAATAATGCTTGATTTACCTCCTCATTACCAAGAATTAAAGTGGATTAAATACTGTACTGAATTTACGGCTCGACATAAAAAAGGGCGAAATGCTGAGATGGGAATTTGACATTTTCTTATTTGATGGAATACACGAGATCACTGAACTAAATAGTTAACTAACATATGTATGCTAGCCATCTTACGCTGGTGCTCAAATGAAGCAAACAATTTTGATATAGACGTTTCTTGATTTCAATTTTCGGAAGAAAGAAATAGACTTCGGCGCAAAATTTTAACGAATTGAAATTTTTTTCATAAATGTTAGACAAATATATATTTAGATGAAAATAAATACTTAGTGATACTTGCACGGTAGCAAGGAAATGAAAAGAAAGGAATAGAAGTCCAGGTTCAAATGGCACGACCACAGCCCACCACACTCAGGACTCAGGCAATGCCCTGATAATGCACTAATTGGATACAATTACGATGGCGCTGTCGGTCCCTCGATTGCCATCAAAGTCTACAATGAAATTTAATTACTGAGATGTACATCAATAGGACTTCAACTCACGCATGCATTTCGTACAGTCAAACCCATGGTCATTAAAAACTCGAGTACAATGGATTTATTCTAATTCTTTAAAAACGGAGTTGAAAATTTGGTCATGATTGAAATATATGAATAAAATCAGCATATCAACTCATGACATACGGTAGAAAAACAAAATATTTAGGTTTGTGTTCTCTGTATTCTATAAATTTAATATAAGGACTTTGAAAATATATTTAGTACCTTAAGATGGGCGAAGAGTTTCAAGGTCAGAGGATTCGAAAAGAAACTAACGTAACTCAAAAAGTTTAATCGTTGGACAAAATCGAAAACAATCAATTTAGTCCTAGGGAGGAAATAATCAATAAAATTAGTCATTGTGCGCTGAGTGACGGAATTTTTATTTCGTTGTTACGAAAGTGTGTTTGTCCTTGCCTACAGCTGAAACTTTCTCAGTTATACAGGATTCTTTTCTGGTCTCGTAACGCTGGGATACCCTGTATGCATCTTCATGCAATTAACGGTCGACTAACCATAATTATTTAATACAGCGAGGAGCATAACTCAAGCGAAGATGATCATTTCAAATTTTCAATTCGAATCTCAAGAACCTAGGGCTCAGTCGAGCAAGGACATATAGCAAATCTTTAAGTCAATTTTACGCGCATGCATTGGCCGAAATTAATTTCCGCTCCCCTGCAATTACGAAATGACACGAGGGAGGAGGATAACAATAAAATCAAAACGAATTATTGCGAGGTGCAGAGAACTGCGGCCTCGCTGGAACAGGTACGAGTTATAAAATGTTTTCTTCATTTATCTATGACAAGAGAATTTGCTTTATCAAAAAACGTAGCTGACAAATAATGCGAGTATCAACTTTAAATGTAAGTGTTCATTGACTGTTATCAGACTTTGTTCTTTTTAATTCATAACTCAATGCTAGGTCATAGCATTACTTCTTAGCTCAGCATTTACGGTAGTATCATACATCTACAAGTTCGATTTAAGCTGACTCAAGACAGCAGCTACAGCAACAGACTGTATGATATTCATACAATATACCAACATTCCTCTCCTGATGATCAATCTAATATGAGTTCGATGTAAAGTGGCAAAAATTAACACAAATTAAAAATGTTCTTCATAAATTGTATCAAAGGTGCGGTCGGGCACTCCACGTTCAAGCCCTCATGTAGCTACAGTTGCACTCGTCATTTCCCCGTGAGTAGGAACTGGAAGACAAGAATATTCCAGTCTGGACTCCATTAAGTGAACTCGGTGCAATCTGAAATTGCGGTAACGACCAAAGTTGAGCTCTTTACCGGCTGATACTGACAACAAAATTTAAGGAGCACGTGTTCACCTAAGGTCTTTGCTTCTAATGAACTAAAACTAATTTTTACTAGCAGCTCTATTGCGATTGTTGTTTGTGCTAGAAATACAATTAACAACATTTTCAATTTCTATGGAAGAGTCTTAAAGAATACGTTTGCACGAACACGTAAAGAATGTCAGAATAACTAGCGTTTTGGGGATTGAGTGTAAATCTCGTAGAAATGAAGCTTCGCAAATGTTAAAATTTTTGCTTTTAATAGGGTTTGATAAAAATTGTAAAGCACAGAAGACTACTTGAGGAAAAGCCCCTTTTGCATTATTTTCCAAATAACGTAGTTCCAAATAACGAAAGAATAAAACAGGATGCTTCAATCATAAATATCAACTTCAATGTATGGGCTAAAGCAAAAATGCAAGTAGACAATAGACATTACCATTTTTAAAATATAATTAGACTATATATACATATATACCCACTGACTGGGTATAGTTCAAAACGAGTTCGCGTTTCAAAATTTATAGAGACTTTAAATCTCTGAGATTTGTGAAACCAGACACGAATATAGCAATTACAAAATCTTTCAAGCCAACAGGGAAATCCCACTTTTCAGCATTAAATCAAACCGCAGAGTGGGAAAAAGAAGCACTTGAACAAGTGGCACAGAAACTCACAGTTTCATCATCTTCCTTGCGCTCAGTAAGAGCCGTTGTGGTCCAATCGTCGTACTCAAGTGCAAAATGTGCACAACACTCTTTGTAAACGAAAAAGATGGCATACTTTTTGCTAGTTTATCAATTGGATTACGAGCCTAGTTTGTATTGGTTGATGCTTATTCACAAATCTATGTACATAAAATGATTACATAAAAATAATCAGTTACTTAACTGCACAATATATATCAAAGAGAAATTATCAGAAGGTGAGAGCTCGCACCAAAATAAAGCTTGAAAGCTCCGCTGGATGCATGCATGATGAGTGGCGCGTTTACCCACGTCATCTATTCCCAATAAAGAATTTTTCCTAAGCACACGGAATTTCTCACACCGCACTCCCGCTTAATTTTTCGACAAAGTATCATCAGTTTGGTATATACATAAAGTACATGCAATGTTAATTTTCTTTCACTTACAGACCACATATTTAGACACGGCGCATTTGATTCCAATGGTGTCACCTCATACTGTCATCAACCAAAATGAGTAATCTTCGCATAAAATATATGGATTGTATGAGTCATTCCTAAGTTTTTTATCATTAGCAGACATATTTTCCGACAGCTTTATGAGTTATGAGTTTATCTTTCCGCATACGTGACATACAATACTCAATTTTACAAGTCAGTACAAGCTTGTAGGGCGGTAGAGAAAGCATTCGTATGCTGTTAATATAAATAATAAATATTTCTGTTACGAGGGCGAGGAATCATACCGTCTAATCCCATTTATTTCATAAATAAAATTTAGCTGAAGTCCTAAGCAAAATTATTCAAGTTAAGCGTCAGAAACACACATTTGAAATCGATGACATTAACATTGAAGCCTTGTCTCGTGATTTTGCCCTGCGGCAAGAAAACAGTAAAAGAATCTCAATACTGGAATTGCTTAGTATTGTAATGCTGACACGGTTATGCTTCACTAAACAAGTCGTAAGTCACGCTCCAATCAACGTGTTTTAATTTATTTTAGTTACTAGAAAAATTGCCGCTGAAAGTAGGCATAGCAACTTAAAACACCCAGACGAGCGAACGCGTTGTCATAAAACTAAGAAAATAAACGTAGTAAATTTAGGAAAAACTGCAATTGTTAACGATAGAATATTTAAAAAAAATTCATACGTTTGAAAATATTTCAAAATTAATAAATTAAAATCCGATCATGAGGCATTGAAGGTGAAGAAAGAACATGAAATGAAGCTGGCTAGTGCGTAGAATAGAATAGAGCAGCAAGAACGAGCTGTTTCATCCATTCTTGGGTTGCTTCCTAACTCCCACGCTGATGAGCTACCAAAGTCCCATATGTGGCCAGTAGATTTGAGAAATCGATCTTTGCAGTATTTTTCTCGGAAAAATAGTAAGAAATTATATACAAAATAATTTGTGACGCGCTTCACAGACGGGATAGCAAAGTACCTTGTTGTTTTTACAATCCTTCTCATATTGGCCGCTTGGAAATGTCATGTTCCTTTATTCAGTCTTCGTCTATTTTTCTTTATGGGGAGTTTTGGATCTTCTCTATTGCTGATTAAGGCCAATAAAAATAGGTGGTAGAAATAGGTCATGAATTAGCGAAATATCGAAGTTTCACCAGGAATTTTGTTTATTTATTGCTACAGTGTGATAACACGCCTTTACAATTACCCTAACTCTTATTCTTTGTGACTTCAACCTTTCACTTTAATTGCTCGAGTTTAGGATCAGATAAAACTATTTCACACAGACGTATGATAATTTTATATTATCAAGTTTATATCATGCTACGGTAAAATTGCAAACAATGATACGCAAATCCCCAGTAAAGTTTCAAAAGTTTCTCCATAGAAACTAGGTAATTCCTTTAACGATCGACTATGGCAAAGAGAAATTTCAACAAAAAAATCAAATTGTTGTATATTCTTAAACTTTACAAAAACTTTAAAATTTACTACAAAAACATTCACTATATCACACAGACCTCTTTTTCGTCAAAAATTTTAATGAAAAAACAGGACAAGTAGGAACGAGGAAAACTTGATATTAAGTTAGAAAGCGCGACACCGAGGTCGGGCTACGGTATACATATTCATGTATGCTAATGAACAACAGGTCAGTATCGACCATCGATCAGCATTTACGAACCGTGATAATTGCTCCTTAACCTGGCTCGTCACCGAGCACAGCTAAAATAGGATTAAATAAATTTACTATTTGCATAAAATTACGTGCTCTCATGTTAGCACATGTGTTGCCTTATTGTTTCTTCTGTCGTATGAAACAAATAAGTCCTCCTGCGTCGTAAACATCAGTTTACAGTAGTCAGGTGTAGAAAGATACAAAAATATATCATGTGAATAATAAAGAGAATAATTCTAGGTGTAATACTAAGACATTCAACCACAAAGGCAAAGAAACCAAGAGCTGAACGGGAAGAATAACGTCCTACACTCTAAGAGTACAGGTTTTTGGTACTAGGAAAATTATGCTGGCAAGACTTCGAAGTATCAATGAACAATATAACTTGAAATTTAGTTTTCATTCCATAAATACCAAAAAGTTCATGGCTATTTGGTGGAGTGAATTCTTCACTTTGACCCACCACTGAATAGTTTCCGTCTCTCAATTGGGAAAAAACATACAAGAAAGGAACTATTTCATTTTTACTGATTGCACTTAAAGCAGAATCGCCATGAACTCTAGCATCATCGTGTGTGGCTCATTTGCGCCATCTAAAAACAGCTACTCAAACATGCGCCACTATCCCAAGCGCCAGGAAACAATTACAAATGATGCCACATCAAATCCACCCCTGGGATCGGTAAACCCATTTTATGCCAATTACAGTCTAACACGATCCAGTTTCGAGCGAAACCCCAATTGGGAGTAGTATTGAAATGAAAACGCGTAAAGGCATGCGGAGAACAAGTAATTTCAACATTTTGATGCTGAAAACTACTGAAGTGGCTCGTTTTATTTACAAACAAGTTTTTCACAGCGAAGCAAAGTATCTCCCCATCCATCTTCAATCCGAAACATGCACAACTAGCAAATTAACATTCGTGTGCATTTTCAAAAAAATACTCATTTTATTAAATTCTTATGTCTGTAAGCATGCAAGGTATTTTATAAAAATATAACAATTTCAAAAACATCTTAATTCACAATAATTACTTTACAAATGATCACACAGAGGGTGATAAAGTGTAATTTATGTAGTGTCACTGACCGTGTTTCAGCTGCTGTTGCTTGTGCTATCTACTTGCGTCATGAAAAACTCTCCCACACTTCGACTGTTCTCCTCGGATGCACGCAGTGACCCAGAGCAATTTCTTTGCATAAACAGCTCGTTTGCTCAAATGTCAGTACCGATGACTCTTTGGCAATGCTATACGCCAAAGGGCATTGGCTACTTAGCTGCTAAACAGTTCGAGTTCTCCCAACACTGTAGAAAACAGCTCAACATGTGGCTTTAACCCGCACTTGAAGCATCATTCTAGGTAAAGTTAGTGGGCTGAAAAAGGCAGAGATATCGTCAATTCAGACCGAAACCTATCCCTTTAAAACATACAATTTTGACGTTCATAAGTTGGTTCAAAAATCAAACCGGTTCCAATTACGTTAATCTTTTATAAATAATTTTACGATAAAAAAAAGTTGGAGTATTGTGCATGTAAAAGTCAAAGTGAAAAAAAATTGAACTAAGTAAGTGTAATATAAACTACCGTACTTAACTCTTACTTCCTTCCTATCCGTGGGTTAAAGTATGAAGAAATTGATGTCAAACCAAGAAATGGATGTGCAAAAAGTAGAAAACAAAATGCCTTGTCTCAAAAAAGGAAATAAATTAATTGTGTTCATACAGTAAACAGTTCACTAAAGAATTAGAGGAAACAATAGAGGATAATTTTTTATAATTGGACTAAAGCATGACTACTTATTGGATAACGACGTCTCCTTTTCTAGAATTAAGGCTTGTATTATGGTAAGTTTTTCGCTTTTCGGCGATTCTTGAACACATTTTTCAGAAACTTTCCTCAGGAGGATCAAGCAGAACTATCCAATAGATATGGGGTCAGTAGGAAGAGGCAGCCAGCTCATCAGGGACTCCGTCTTGAGGGTCCGTGTTGCCATGCATGAACTTGCGGCTTTAGCTCAATGCGACGCTGCATCATCATTCTCAGAATTCCAAACTGAGGTATAGAGGCTAGTCATCTATGCACGACGTAAAGTGGTTGGTCTAGTAAGTAAGTACTGCACTGCACTAGTCTTAAGAATGAAGAATGTCAGCCTTCTGTTAACAGAGGTTACAGGCACACAAACTCAAAGAAGCACCCGTAACTAACCATTTCATTTTAAAACATTTAGAGCATACCACTTTGCGCTAGTAGGTGAAAAAACATGGTGAATTTGTACCTTTCTGCACGCATTTATAGTAAATGGGCTTTAAATTTATATAATACATTATAATAAAATAGAATATAGTAACAGAAACAAATTGTTTGGTCTATTTTTGGGTTGCTACCTAAGTCCTATACCGTTTGAAGGTAAGACAACAATCACGCACAAGTACGTTAATTACGCACAGACATTCCAATCGCATACACGAATCTTAATAACGCACAAGCATTTCAGCCACGGAAACGGACTGCAATCATACAAGGCCCCAGGAGTCCAGGAGGCCCCAAAATCAGTTCTTTAAAATACTGTTTTTTTAATCTACTTTTTTGTCAAGAAGATTTTTGAATGAGTTCACAGTGTCAGCAGAGACAATATTTTCGGTCAGTCCTTGTTTCTGGCGTATTTCTTAAGTCTAATTTTTGGACGAACAACCTATTTATTGATGCCCATTTATTTTATGCATGCTACCTCATTCACGATGTAGCGAGCCACCTGAATCCTCCTTTCCTGTGTCGAGGCACAGGAACAGAAAAATGAACTGGAACCGGGACCAGACAAACAAGAATACGACCCAGACCAAGAAACAGAAACAACAGCAGGAAAAGGAAACCAGAACAGTACATGGACTAGGAAAGAGGAACAGGAAATATGAACAGGAGTCGGACTCTGATCAGAAAACAAGAACAGTACATGTTCCAGGAAACAGAAAGCATGAAGAGGAACAGGACTTTGACTAGGAAACAGCAACATTACCTGTGCTATGAAATACTAACAAAAAACAAGAATAGGAACAGGACCTGGATTAGGAAACTAGGGGTAGGACCCGGACCAGTTAACACAAACATCCGACAGAAGAAAATTAATGTAGACTAAATATGCATCAATAATTTTAGCAGGCATTATTCTGCCGCAGCACTGACTTTTATGAAAACATTTAGAGTTCAATATAAAATTTGTTAACTTCTGCAATATTCATAGAAAACTTGTCAATGCATAATCTTTTCATGGTATTGAAATTTATAAATGAACCAAAAAACTCCTCCCAGAAATAGAATGAAATGATTGTCACGTAAACTATTCCTTTACACAAATAGAACTGAAAAGGAATCACTGTTATTTAGCACATGACGTACGATTTTTATCTTACGCACACATTCTAATTCGTATTTTTCTCTATGGCTAGCTTTGTTCTAAAATTTTCAATAAGCGTACAAAATACAAATTCTACGTAAATTCACATTAAAAAATAAAAGATATCCAAGTCCCACGTATAAATTTTATAGGTTTCAAAGGAGATCAGTCTCTGCTCAGTGACAGAAGATGAATGTTTAACAGCACTTCAAAATATTGCCAATGCATAGAGAGAAATCCTAAAACAATTAAATTTGAAATAACCAAAAAATAATAACTGTTAGTCTTATTTCCACCCTCTGAAGCTCTTAGCCATATATTACAATACCAAGAAAAATGCACCACCGAAAAGAAATAATTTTGTTGATTTCAAAAGCGTTTCCGAGGACGGCTGCTTATGCTGCGCACGTTTTCTATACACACCAGCCATCACAAGTTGATACGCTATACTCTATTCTCATTTGCGTTCTTGTGGGGGTGGTGGCATCACAAATGCCGTAACTTATTCAAGATGTTTCCCGATTGTGATTTATTTCGCAAAAATCTCTGCCTCGTACAGAAATAAATAAACAAATAAATAAAAAGTAACAAACCACCTTCTTCATACAGTCACCTTGTATTCTGTTTCTCTTAGGGGAGCAAACAATTAGTTTTACAGCTCAGTCCTTGACGTTCCCTCTGCAGAAATGCTGTGAAAACTGAACTCATAAATTACCTGCATAGCATCTCCTTCAGCTGAGCTCAACAGCGTCCCCACTCCGTCTCCTGCACACGCTTCCTTCACGACACCTGCAGTTGAAGCCCCTACAATGCCGCCTAATTCTCCTGCACCGTCTATTGTTTGGATCTTTTCTCCTTAATTCTATTCAACATATTATATTTTCTGCACTTCCTTTATATTTTTACGATTGTTTGAACCATGCAAGTCTCTTGCTCATTTTTCTTCATGGTTTGCATCATAATTAAAAGTTTTATCATACTTATTACACTTGTTTATTTAGTTTTATGACGTGGTGTTCAAACAACCAAGAACCGTCAATGAAACAAAATCGTCGACCGTTTACTAGCACACATTTGTAAGTTCATAAAACATTATATTTTGTAAAAAACATTCAGTATAATATCAAATCTGAATTGATATGAAACTTCCGCAGAAAACCCAGCTACTTCAATTATGTAACGGCGTATAATCTAAATTCTTCATTTTTGCATTTTCTCAAACAAAGGTTTGCAGCTCTCATTCAGTGCAACCCGACCTGTCATGCTCCCATAGTTGCAGTGAGGGTGACTATGTTACATAGCCAATGAAGCGCACAGAAAAATTGTAATGCTACGAAGACCAATACGCATTAGCAAAGTTCTTCAATTGACACTCTATAATTAAAGCCGTTGTGTGTGTAGATACATACACATAGGGGAGGGGGGAGAAATGTTCGTATGCCTAGAAATTCTCAATTTGAAACACTTTTATCAAATCAACAAATTATTTCACGAGCTGGTCTACTAGTTGAAGAATATAACCCGTCGCTGGCGCTGGTGGTTGTCAGTTTGCCATGACAACCAGATGTATTTCTCGTCCGCTGTTACGCTCCACGGATTTCACTAAAGAGTTTTTCAGATCTTTGAGCGAACAACATGGTTTTATTGACAGGTATGATTGGAATCAATCTGAATTTGAAAAAGGCAGTTGACTAGAGAAGTTAAATCAATCACAAATCTTTATTTTTTATCCCTCACGGGGCAAACATTCATGTTCGGTAAGATAAACGTGTTTAAGAAAATAAAGTAATTATATTCAATTTCTGGTGAATACAAAGTGTGATGTCTACCTCGTTTCCAGCAAAGGTGAGTAAAGACATCGTTGAGACGTAGAACTCACTAATTGCTTTTAAAATACCAACAGCACAGTTCATCATGGAAGTCCCCAAGTGAAATGCTTCAACCTAAAATTCGAATTTATATTAGAAACAAAGGCAATCTGCAAAATTTATCCAAAGTTAAAGTTAGATCATAATTACAAAGCTGATGTCAAACCAAGAATAGTAATTATATTTTTCTTAGTCGATTCTTTAGTTACAATCAATTTTACACAGATCCCGTCCTGAATTATGATAATTTCAGAACAGCCGTTGATTAAATTCGAAAGATAGAATTACACAAAACGAGTAATGGCTATTTTTCCTACATAGTTACGTAGCAACGCCTAAACAGCGATCAAGTACTCTCACACGGATAATCATTTTTAATAGTGGGGAAAAATTATTTTCAGTTTTCGACTCGTACCATTACAACGAATACTTCGGCAGGTGAAAATAATGAACTAATTTACATTAAGCCCACTCAATATGGTGCAAACTTTATTGCACGTCAGTTGAGAGCGATAAAGGTTGATTTATTTTCTTGGCGCCTCCAGCTTCCATCGCTCGGTCCAGCCGTCCTTGGAAGACGCGCCTGTTTCTTCCCAGTTTTTGCTACATTCTCGGAAATTCTGTGGGAATGAGAAGTTCCACTCCAGAACCTTTTCACCCGAGGACATGGTTGCTAGCTGACAGTTCCTGTGAGCTCACAGCCAGTCTGATGTCCCGCAGTAGCACTTGCACACCATCTTAAGATCTTGTATATCTTACACGGAAAAAATTAAGAAAAGTTTTTTGCTAATGAAATTCAGGTTGCTGCCGGCAGCGGCGGCCGGGGAGACAAGATGATTACACAACGGAGGAAAGAGTGAAGAGCTTAAATTTACTGAACCTGTGGTACGAGTTTAATCTTTCCTCACGCGAGGCAGCTTTTTCACAATACAATTACTGTCTGGGAACAAATACGATAGGCTTACAACACTCCCAAGCCCGCTTCACCAAAAGCGTGCCGTCTCATCGAGGGTGTAGCCGCACAATTTTCACGGACAATTAAGGTCACGGGAGAGTAAATTAGTGTAAGCGATAAAGTCGAGGCAGTGCCGTGAGATTTTTGGGCCTAATAAACTAAATAAACCGAACCATTCGACCTGAACTTTATCTGCACTTGACTCATACGAAGGGCTCTCCATAGGTCCACCAGGCTTGTTAAAGTAACTTTAAAAACATGATAAAACTCTGAGGAAGGATTTGAAATATCCGGTTGTGAAATTAATTTTTTCTCAGTTTAAAGTTTTGAAAAAGTAAGCAGTCCGAATTAAAACGAATAGAAAACCAGCTCAATACATACGTCACTGATGCTCAGCATATAGCAAGCCTATTAAACTAAGTACGTTATTTATTTATTTATTAACATTGAGGTAAATGGTGCGAGAACTGTGAACTTATTTGTTAGTGTGAGTTCAATTTCCTAAAAATAATTTCCTTAATATGTATGATTTCCAAGGTTATTTTATACCTTGAAATAATTTATAACGCCAATATCTTGTCATTCGCTCTACCTCATCATCATTCATGACTTAATTAGCATTTATAATTTATGAGTTAGTCACAAAGGCAACTGTTTAATTCAAAAGTCTCTTCGTGAAAGATGTTTCTTCTTTGGGTGAAATAGATGAAGAAAAAACTGGATAAAATTTCATGCACAATTTATTCAATACCTTCTGAAATTAAAAATATTCGAATAATACATTACGCTCCGTCTCAGTATAATTATTAACATAAAAGTACCATAATCTAAATAAAGTATATCTAAATATCAAAATGAGTGGCACAACGTAGAAAAATACTAGAGTAAAACATGATGGTTGAACATTTGAAGAGAAAATGTCAGTAGTACGAGTGACTTGCTTCGTGCCCACGTCATACTCACGTACGAACACAGCAATTTGTGTAAAACAATGTCGGGCGGAAAATAATTGCCAAGAATGAAATATCACGGAAAATAAAACCGAGGTCATTGCAAGGTGAGATGTGAATATCTTAGGTTCTGTCAACTCTGAAATATCAACCAAAATCTTCGCTAAGACCCGTGCTAGACGAGACTTTCGAGAGTGCCGCACTAGCAAAACCAGAATCTGCTCGTTTTTCTTCCTCGGAAGGTCCTTTGAGAACAAATGTCATAGTAACCATGTCACAATTTCTGCATCGAAGGCACCCATTACCGAGAAGATCCAGGCAATCATGCACGATCAATGTGCTTACTTTATGATCAAGACTGCCTTGGACTTCATGGTAGACATTTGGATCATCACGCTAGGGCTCGTAATATTTTGCTGCTTGTTGAGTTCATTGCCTTTCAAAACATGATATCACATTTACTTTTTTGCTCTCAATTTGTGACACCCAGTTTTGATTTCAGTGACAAATGCAATATATCGATGTAATAATCTATCTATAATGTCATAGTAACCATGTCACAATTGCTGCATCGAAGGCACCCATTACCGAGAAGATCCAGGCAATCATGCACGATCAATGTGCTTACTTTATCCTCACCAGCTTGGTCGACTGGTGAGCGAATCTGCTTTCGAGTGGGGAGACCCGGGTTCGAATCCCGCTGCCGACAGGGTTGACGCGGCTAGAAATACGGCATGGGACTTGGGTAAAACAACTGAATAATTATCGAAGTAATTATCCGACCCAAGAATGGGCCAGAAGGTTCGTTCCTATAGCCTCATTCTATTCTATTCTATACTATAATAAGAGTCCTTTCCGTCCGTCCGTCCGTCCGTGTGTTACACTCTTCTAATCGATAGCTTTGATAGCAACAAGAATAAAGCTTAAGAAACACAAGAAATCATTCTATTGCATTAATTTTCAGTGGCAATTTAATTCCCTTTCACTTGCATTGTGGTAACCAGAATACACAATCGGTTTATTTTTACAAATAGAAATTTTCTTTGGACCTTATTCTGTTGAAATTCATCATGATGCTTTGATATTTTTAATTGATAATACGAAAAGAAATGTTTTAAATTAGTTTGACCAGTAATCTGCCTACCACTTAGTATTAGGCCAACGATTTTGGAAATTGAGTTATTGTTTTCGAAAATTGTGATTTTCTTGAAAATACTTTTTAAAAAATTACCTTACTTATGGGCCACCCTGTATAATAGGTGCTCTCACGGATTTAGATGAGAGGAAATTTCGCAGGGTATATAGGTATTGTAAGCATTGTATTGTGGATACCAAAGGTACATCCATCAATGGGGAAACTCTTTCGCAAAGCCCGCGTCCACTGGCGAATTAAAATGAAAAATTTAGTAAAAACCGTAATTTTTCACGTGTGGATCTTGTTATAATAATATATCGGCATCGTTGCGACCAATCAACGAAATAATTCTAAACCAATTGCTTTCTCCATTGCAATTAATTACAAAAAATATTTTTCTATGATTCCAACGATGGAAAGTCATATCAAAATATTTCCACAAACATCAGGAGTCTCCCAGGAAGCGCTTTGGGCCCGCTCCTCTTCATCATCTACATCAACAACCATGAAACAAATTCATGGATGACACGAAAATCGGCCACAGAGCGTTCATCGAAAGAGACAGTTACTATTGAATCAGACCTCAATCGTCTACTACAATAGACCGAAACTCGTAAATGAGCTTTAACATTGATAAATATTCTCATGCACGTCGGTGCTAATAACCAGCATTTCCAAAATCCGAAGAATGACACCCCTATTGAAGCAATACAGCAACAAAGAGATCTCAGTACCATTATCACTGAAAATCTCAGGCACAACAAACAAGTGAAAAAAGCATCAGAAATTCAAACACACTCCTTGGCTGTATTGTAAGAAACTTAGAATACAGTGAACATTGCTTAGAACATTATCTTGGCGCTCTATAGTCCAGCCACATCTAGAATATGCAGTGCATCTACATATGGTCTACCTAAAGGAAAGACATCAAGAAAAGGAAGAAAAACCAGTGTAAAGCAACAAAAATTTCTTAAACTCTGCAATCTCAGCTATGAAAGGAGTTTTCAGCAACTTGAGCTCATTGCCTTCGAACACATGTAGAAGATCGCGAGGACAACTCATAGAGACCTATAAATACTTCAACAGCTTTAACGATGTTACTCTGGAAGGGTTTTTAACCGAGACGATAACGTACAAACCAGAAATAACGGTCATAACTTGATAGTAAGAAACTTTAAGACTTCCCAGGTTCAAAACATCTTCCCAGTAGAAATTACCAAAACCTGGAACAAGCTGTCCTCAAACATCGTTTCTGTTGGCACTGAAAACACATTCAAAAATCGTCTCAACAAATACTGGAAAAGCTATTCCCCAATTCTATGAAGTATTGATTTTATATCCTCCTTATCTCCTCCTGTCTGTGTATAATTGCAGGGACTGAAATGTGTGGGCGTGATTGAAGTGCATGTGCGTGCTGGATGTATTTACTTTGGACAGCATGGGGCTTGGGTAGTAACCTACGAATGGATCAAACGACTCGTTCTTGTTGAAATATTACATTACTACTCAAACAAAACAAGAGTAAAATACAAGAATTTAAACTGGGATGATATGAGGCGACGTTGAGAAATGCTGCAGTGTCTCAGAAGTGTCAAGAAACGAGCGTTAAAAGAAGAAGCAAAAAATAGATACTGTCATGGGACGCTGACTTGATCAAGAAAATGGAGAAGTTTACGAGCTACAGCAAGAAGAGGGGAAATGATATCGGATGTAGGTTCAATTCATGGTATTTTTACATGCGCTACATTATCAAAATTTTGAGTCACAAAAGTGTTTTTTTAAATAGTGTAATCATTTTATGAAGACAAGGAAACCTTAACTAATTCGATGAATATTGTGGCGTTATGTTATCACCTCGTACTTTCCTTGGCCTGAGAATTTGAAAGAGGCACGTTAGCAATGTTGTGAAAAGCCTCGCTGGTGAGGCAGCGTTCTTGAAGGAAGAAACATCGTTGTTCTCATTTGCTACGTGTTTTTTTAACTATAACAATCGTTACTCTACGTAAATTTTTTCTTACAACATGTAGGTCAAAATCATTGATTGTAGGACCCTACAATCTATTTTACATTGTCGGATATTGCAATAAAATTAGTTTGCAGACACGATGTTTGAAGAGCGTTCGTTTAGTTTATATTTTCGAAGAGAAGTTATATTTCTTTGACAGCGGCGTAACTCGCCCTGAAAAGATGATGTAATAGCAACTGTCGCTCATGGCATTCAATAGCCGTGATTTTCTGTCATTTTCACATTGATTTTTCTCCAAATAACTATGTTCAAAATGTGAACTTCTATTTCTAAAAAATTAGCTGTAAATTATACATGCGAAATTAAATTATCGGGTCAGGTTATCTGCTTCATTGTTTAAATAAGAAAACTGGTTCATTCATCAATTGCAGGTGGGTGAAAAATTTATTCAATGAAGAGTGTTATGTTATAAACATGTAAATTAATTTTAACAGAGAATTAGCTGTACAGCTCATCGATTTCAGCTTTGGGAAAAATAGTGTTTTGCCCGTGAAGATTAATTCACTTTCGAGTTTATGGGAACCATGTATATTTCACAATACCTTCTGAAACGTGGGACATAATGTTTGGTCAATAATTGGAAATAAAATGCAAGAACATTTCCCTGGTGGACGTATGTTTATTTACCATTAATCTTTTTCAGGACACGATTCGTCGTTCCTGAACATGGGTCATGCTGTGCATCAATGCAAAGAGAGGTGCATCTTGGAACTGGTCCGGTATGAGTATCTAGTACGTGCTCCTAATTTTCTGTACGTCTGTCCAGTACGTGCGCCTGAGCCTGACCGTCGGTGATGCTCGGAAATTCCACGACTTTCGCTTGTTGACACTAGAACTGGCGTAGAAAGTGCGTAGAAGAGGAGTAGAATGGGTATAGAAGAGGCGTAGAAAAGCGTAGAATGGGTGCAGAAGGGGTGTAAAAAGGGCGTAATTGGATGTAGAAGTGGATCAAAATGGGTGTAGAAGTGTAAAAGGAGTGTAGAAGGGATAGAGGAGTTTAGAGTATTTGATTGCCGTAGTAGGAGAATGATGCCACATCATTTGGCGGGTTTCAGAATTGGTGGCACGCTATGTTGCCGATAAGCGTCAATTCACATGAGAGTACTGGCATAAATTTAAACTATGCTGTAGAGGAAGGTCCACAGCAATAACCATATATGGTTCAGCAATTCTGTTCTTTTGTGCTCATAGCAGAGTTGTTAATTGCTTGTCCGCCGTACTGGAGGATATACTGTAAATGTAATTTCAAATCCTTTTTTTTGATAAAAATATCAATGGGAAACATGAAAACGATTTAGTATCTTGAGTAATTGTTTGGGCATCCTCTGTCTAATTTGACCTACCTAATCAATAGTAGAAATTTGCGTGAAATTTACACTCCATGTAATTTATAGAATGAAGTGTGTATGATTTGTGTGTTTTAAATATCTTTCTCCAAGCGTCTACTCAATAATTTCACGTCTTTGCGGAAACCGTTTTTTATGTCAAGGTTTGGCTCCCTCCTACGGCGATCATGTCATGGCATGCCGAGTTTGTCAGCTTTTGCAAAAATTTTACATGCGTTACTAAATATTAGTGCTACATCTTATTTTACCGATTTCATCAGTAACCCGCCCTGTAATCAGACGGAAACATAAGGAAAATCATAATGTATGAAGTTTGAGTCGGTCTGAGTTATGTGCGTATGGAGATAGTATAGCAGGACATTAGTTTCACCAAATATAATAAATTATGAAGCCCTAGTACGTTACTAGTCACATCATGAATTTAAAGCCAAGGAAATTTCAAATCTTTTTAGAGGATGATTAATAGCAAATAAATGAAACTGATCGTAGAATATCGATAATGAATCAGCACAGAATATTATGTTCATGAGAAAAAAACTCATTGAACAGTGCAGCTAATTACAAGGGTTATATTTGTATTTCAAAGACAGAATACTGAGTATACAGCGTTTGTGAGGCGTCGAAATACAGCGAGAAATTTACTAGATACTTGGGCATTGTAACTACCAGAGAGGTGTCACCAAAAAAATTGTCAGCCGAAAGCGAAAGTACGAGTACAGTGAAATTATTTACGTGCTTTAGTCCAATCCTGGAGCCAGTTCACCAGAATTTGAGGCAATTAGAGTCGAACATGACCAGACTGCAACCAACAGCATCAATTTAACTGTACCACATGAACAACAAGCACCTAAAGAATATTACAGCCAGATACCGTGCCGATAGTCAAACGGAAGGCTTAAATGATGTTTGTTTCAAAAAAAGAAAAAAGAAATTTTTTTGATTGCGGTTTATAATTTTAGCCTCAAATTTAAAACTCATTCTGGGAAGAGAACTTCTGTACTACTATCTTCGCAAATGTTTCTGCAGTATGAGCGTTCACGCTTCACTGGTGCCACGATCGCTCGGAATTGAAACATGCATGTACTCGGGTTGAAAAAAGGTAACATAGAGTACAGAAAACAAGTATTCAAAAAATTGTTTAAAAAAGTGTTCCATAAACCTAGGGGAAATTTTAATAAGGGTTTCAAGACAGGTGAAACAATGTTATTCCCGAACATATTTAAAATTTCGTACTGATATAATGTGGGTACAGTTTTAACTGCAAAAATTTATTGCAGTGTACATCTTCAAGTGACCTAACGAGTAAGTTACATTGATAACGGTTGTGAACATGGTAATAACACAAAAAAAGTCACCTTCGAGTTTTGCATCTTTACTGACGGTATAGTTAAGAACAAAAATATTGACATAATGACTGACCATGGAGGAGACATAATTAGTATCAGCAACAAGACACCTACACAATAAGCTGCTGGGCGCAAGACTCACAATACGCAGCTTATTACAATGAAGTAGAAACAACGATCCCTCGCTGCTGGATCCCGCATAACGAGGTCAGTGCAGACACATGAAGTGGTAATCGAGGCGATGATCACAAGCTTAGGCAAGTAATACTTCACCGAGGTGTTTTCTTCCTTATTTATCGCGATGCATGTCACAAAATAAATTTAAATAATCACAAGGCACATATTTGATTTGCAAGAACCTCAAAATATTTTATTCACATGAATTTATTGCACGTGCAGTTCTTCAGATTGCAATGCGCATGACTATATTACAAACTAGAGTATATCCAATGGCTAGCTTATCTGCTCGACGTAACAGTGTTTCTGTACAGTAGTTTCCAGATGTAAATACTTAGTGTAGTGTACCATGAATATGAATATTTGATCAAATATGAACACTCGTGACCAACTACATGCAAACAGATCAGTCGAAGTCATACGAACATAATTACAATGTTTCTCTCGCCCAGTACAAGCCAATAATGCAGCTCCGTATAAGATAGGTATAAAAACTTGAAATCTTCAAAATATTTCACAAAACAGACGAATGACTAACATAACCATAAGAAATTATAAGATTTAGTTCACACTTTTTCAATTTTTAATGATGTAAATCAACAAGCACAAGTATTCACAATCACAGATGTCTAGAATTTTGAAATCTAGTTTCGAGATTTTGACATTTAGTACCCAATTCGAATTTGAAAAGCTAGGTTACAGGAACATGTAACAATACGATTATCGCACCGCTTGAAAAATCGTACGTTACTGAGGGAAAGAGGGATAAATTTCTCTTCTCAAATAAGGCTTCATAATACAGATTAAGTATGTCTGAATAAAGTAGTAGCGACTAATTCCATAAACAAACAAGACAAGGATATGGATAACTTGTTACATAATCAAAAAAAAAACAGCGTACGATATTCTAGCAATAGTTGAGGATTGTGGGTGCAACAGCACCGTAAAAAAGAGACAACACACAGTGTCTCCAACTTCAGAAAATGTAAATGTCTAATACAATAAACACCAAATAATCCTAACATCGAACTCAATTACGCATTTACCGCTAAAAACAAACAGTACTGTAAAACACGCAAAACAGATAATTGCTTATTTTGCTGGAGATAAAACAAACCGAACTAATTTATGTACAAAGAATCTTAACAGTCTTTGAAGATCCTCGCGAGAAAATTAATTAAGTACTTCTACCTTTCATACTTGACAGTACGTCATGAGAACAAAGATCTTCCACCAGAACACAACTTGTGTGATAAACTCAACTGCTAAATAGAGAAAAACATCCATTGCGACGCCTGACAGGGAGTGTTTTTCAGCACGGAGGTCAACTGGATTCACTGGAGTTATTAAACACGCACAGAGCTCCACAAAAACGCCCTTGCAACACTTGAAAGCTCAGCGACAGCGCGACGTGGCAGATGCTGTATAATTGCGAGCACTTCCCTGCAGTCAACACAAACAAGCTGGTTAATTGACTCATCTTGGTGAAGATGTTTCCCTATTACGATCTAAGTAAAATGAACGTTGCATTTCAAGAAAGTGAACTGCGTCTCTCAAAATTATCGTTAATGAAGAACGAGATTCATTTCTTTCCGCATCTACATGTCGTACAGTAAGCTCAAATATTCTGCATGGATTGTGTGGTGCTGTAGAAATGCATCTCAGAATTAACATGTTAAGTGCGCTTGCTTAACCGCTGCAAATCTTTATTTTGTACATACAATCAATAGAAAGCTTTGAAAAAATTACAGAACCTAACCTGAGTGACCCACCGGTGGGTCACTTCGCACTTAACGTGTTAATAAAGAAAAAACAGGAGCTGAAAAAATATGAGTAACATTTCGGTGGAGTAAAAGAGTTAAGGAAATGAGACGAGTCAAGCTCAAAATGATATCAGACCTGCAATCGTAAAATTTAATCAACGTTTAATCAGTAGGACATTGAGCTAACGAGAGCTACATAACGTGCACGAAGAAAAAGTAAACTAAGTAAGCGGATCTATGCTCCAGATGTAAGACCTGAGTTGCAATCATTACACTGTAATTAAGCGCGTTTGAGCTAAGTTAAACATCCATTGTTCTCGATTATTTTGTTCCAAATAACTACACAAGACATGAGACAATATTAAGAAGAACGTCATTAATTTATAAATGAACGTATTGAGGTTGCAGGCAATAAAAGAGCATAAGTGCAACAAAACAAGTCACCATTCATTCAAGAACGAGCAAATTAATTCAGGAAACCAATTTTCCTCACGAAAGAAAACAATAACAAAACTAAATTACTATGGAGGTCTCACAAAAATTGCATTTTCAACAAATCACTCGCTGTCCACGTATGTTGCATTAAAGCAATACATGATTCGAACATCATCTAAGGTCATATAAATATTTCCTACTGTAAGACTTGGAACAAAAGCAACAAATACAAGGATGTGTAATTTTTTTCAAAGATGAGCAACAAATGAGACAGAAAAGTTAAATGTATTTTAAGCGCTACCATTTTTAGTCTCGACTGCATGTATTTTGTAAATTGAAAATCAATGCATTGCGGGAAAATAACTCGTACATCAGCGAATGCGTATTGATTTCGATGAGCGCATCGCATTTAATTCTGAAGCCTGCAATGTTTGACCCACTAGCGCTTTTTCCGCTCTGATGAGGCTCACAGGAGTCTACTCAAAGCCTAATAAACAAAAGTTATTTAACTGAGGAGAATCTATGAAACAATTTGATTTACATAGTATTTTAGGAAAATCAAACAAACATACGAGCATACACATACAAACATGCTTATGCACACGTAAATATGCGTAGATACCTGCATACAGCGTACATGGCTGGGCGCGTCATTATCCAGAAAGAAGGCAAAACAAGCGACTGTAAGAGATTCCAAGACACCCGAAACATAAATGCACATCAGTTGCTCTCAACGCATCCGGTGACAAAATATAAAAGTGAAAGCCGACATAAGAAAATTTGTAATTCTTTTTGTATAAGAAAATCAAAACGGATTATAAATTGATTTTGACGCGTGTTAGGTAGGAATTATCACTCGAATATCATAACTTTTATACACCACGTACTGGGGGAAAAAGACATTTAAAAACTGCCAGTCTAGCAGAGAAAATCCGCAATGACGGGCTAGAAGGTAACTACGGAAGCACAAACGAGAAACTTTAAATCGATCTTCGGTTACGCGGCTGTTAACAATGCGGGAAGGGGAAACAATGCGTTTACGAGCTCACCAAGCTGAGCAGAAGCAGCGTGTTCCCAGGCGCAGGTCCGGCCGTCAAGTACACAGGAAGCAAAGCAAGATGCACCAGCACGTTTTTTACACTCATCACGCCTGAGAACTTTCACCCTTCCGTTCCTTTTATTACACGTAACAAACGGTGCGAATGAGCATGTCATTTTCTATTAGAGGCTCCAGCTTAAGTAATTTATAAAATATTACAAGAAGTAAGAAAATTAAGAAAATTCCAGGAAAAAGCAACACAATGCTGTAATGATACACGAATTTATGCGACTTGTTGAAAATTCTTACTCTAAAACATCGAGTCAAGAGCGTACGAGAAGGGTGTTTCGAATGTCATTTTATTGAACTACGAATCAGTAAGAGTTGTAGCGTATTCTAACGTACGTGGGAAGTATGAAATTTCAATTTAATGTCATCGAATATATTTGCCTGCTGACACACACACATTACTGGTTAGGCTCATTTTTTTGTAACAAGCACCGTTTCTCAATTCCCCTTAAAATAGGCAAAAAGTCTAAACATCGCTTCTGTGCTTAAACTTTTAGGCGCCACGAAAATCCTACCCGGGAGACAGTATCTGAGAGAATTTAGTTCTGACCGGAAGAAAGGCATCTGTTAGAGGATATTGGCATTGCCTGGACTGTACTTTGGTAGCAGCGTTTCTGCAGAGCTAAGCGAGATCGGTTGTATTTGGAGGAAACACGCTCACTTGAATGGAAAGTTCTTGTAAAAATAGTCAAAAAGAATACTGCACTGAAAGCAAGCCAAGGGTAAACTAAATATAACAACGGGCACTGCCTATATTTACATAATGCATACGAAAAAACCTACGTGCATTTGCTCATATTCAAGCAATTAAAATATAGCTGATGACACTCAAAAGCCTAATTCACTACCATAATTTGTCGACGTCTGCAATTTTTTCCAATCATGGCCATAAGATTCATCAAATGTAATGTACTCGTAAATAGAGCTGAACCGTTCGTGGAAGCTTTATGATAAAAAAATCAGATAATGAAACATGAATTAATTCAGCTTTCATTAACAAATTTTGAGGTAGTGCATTTTTTATCGATATCGAGTCATCTGTTAAATGATCAAACGTTTTGAAAGACCCACATAATTTTCCCAGGAATCACTTTCAGAGTTCAAACGGCGCCGTTGGCAAGATTGTCATTCGGTGCGCTAATGAAGACATTAGTTCGAAACGAGAGAACATAACGGAGCGGTAATGTGCCCGTGAATGCGCTCGCTTGACACAATTTGATGCTGGGCAAACGATCGATTTGATCGCAGGATCTTGGGTAGTGTTTTAGTCACGTGGTGTCCTCCGGAGTCAACAACGCAGTTTCCAAGTCATTCATGCTCGACAGACTTCGAGTATGAAGCACAACCATAAACTGTGCAAATCCACAGTAAAAATTTTGAGCCTAAAATCTTTCATTGTATTTCTCTACGCACAAGAGATAAGAAAATATTATTCTTTAAGAAACACCATAAACAACAATTTTTACACGGCATTTGATAGGCTGGAATTAAAACAGACAGCTCTAAAATGGCGTATTCTTTTCAAGTTCTTAAAAAGTCGAATGTATAAATAGACACTAACACTTTTAATCGTAAATTAGGTTATCATAATGTCGACCGCCAGGGCTCGAGGCAAACTGAAAGAGATTCTCTCACGCAAAGTAGCCGAACGAAATAAACTATGAGGGGCCAGCAAGCGGGGCACAGCAAAGCAAATTTGCTTCCAAATTCTGAAGAGTGCGAGGTCAGGGTGAGGACGAGGCGTGTAGCTATTCATGTATGGTGATGAGCAGGCCCGAGGGAGGTGCTTTTTACTACAGCCGTGAATTAAAAAAGATACAATACCGTACAGCTAGTGTTACAACTACACAAAAAAAAATTTCCTACTGGAAATTTTCAACAACACGTGGCTGAGCCACAGCTAAGCGCCATTTTTTCCCCGTCACAGATGGGTGAAGTATGATGTTAAATTAGGAACTTTTTTATTTGGATCACGTGCAATATTCTACAGTACTAAGCTGAGCTCTTCTACTCAGTAAAATATAGTGAAAACGAGTTCTTTAAATCTGAGGCACCTGACAATTTACAATGTACAAATCCACGCCCTAATAAGCACTAATTAAATGAACCACGTCTATTGAAAATTTGAACTGTGTGCATTTTTTCTTCATGCAGCAGTAGTAGACAGCGGGACAAGTATGCTGGTATGTAGATTTTGACAAAAGTTCAAATACAGAAACTTGACAAAGATATGTAGGCAGAACACGTAATTTCACCTGCAGAGTGTCAGTTACTAAGTTTGACAAAGAGTCAAGCGACCAAATTAATAATCAGCAATCACGCACAGTGCATGACCAGCAGCATATAACGTAGGATGCATAACTTAACCATAGTATTTTGCATCACGAAGTTGAGTTCAATTCCAGTTTCAAGCCCTCTGACTGAAAGTGCTTTACTGCTGATCCTTGAGGGCAAGAGAGTATTGGCTTGTCCGGAAAATTCGTGATAATTTTTAGTAGTTCATCTTTCGACTTATTAAAAACATGAATGGGTTTGATAAGTAAAATTTGACTACACCTCCATTTAGAGCAACCTGATGTTTTTCTATTTCAGAGGAAAAATCCGTCACAAGCAACCAAAGAAATATACGAGTTTACAGTGATGAGTGTTTGACTGATCCATCAGGCTGATGCCAGACCACACGTTTCTTTTGAAACCTGTCAAAAATTGCTGCAGCTTGGCTGAGATGTGTAATCCCACCTTCCATATTCACCGGATATTGCTCCTTCGGATGATCATTTATTTCGGTCTTAGCAGAATAGTCTTAATGGTAAAAGTTTCAATTTCTTGAATGACCCAAAAGATACCCTGATGAATTCTTTGGCATGAAACCACCTCAATTCTGCGATGAGAGTTTTTTCTAGTCAAAAGAAAGATGGAAACGCTTTGTGCAACAAAATGGTTCATATTTGGTTGATTAAAAATGTATTGGCTTATATATATTGAACTTTTTCTCTCCTTTAAAAATCGGCATAACTTTCCAGACAACCTGATATTTCCTTCAATAAAAAAGGAACGAATTCCATAAAAACGCGAGAATACACGTTATCGTATCAGTTTTATGATATTCTGAAAGTAAATATTTTGAAGAACTACTGTAAAATAAGATACGTAGTGTAACTCTATAAAACCTCTAGTCAATTGAGATAAATCAACAAAGAGCGCTTTAAACAGGAAAAATGAGTGAACATAGCTTGAATTATCATTTTGCGGAGCCGAGGTTGATTTACGGACACTCAGATTTGCAATAAAAATGTTGCCTATCCGGTCGGAGTTACGCCCTCGTTCCCGTACATAACGAAGAAAATCCTAAAAATAAAATGAGATATTATTGTCGCGTGCAAACACCTCAGTAAAAATGCCGACAGTGGAGAAACTCAAGCATCGATTGACAGATTGTCGCCATAACGGCGAAGTCAGCCAAACTTCCATTCTCGAACACGTCGCAAAGTCTGCAAATGGGGCAGTTGACTCCACTGGTGCGACAGTAACTGCGAACGAGAGCCAATAAATTCCAACAGAATTACGCTTATTTCGCCCAAGTCTGTGGGAAAACGTTGCAATTGGCGTGTGCAACCGACAAAAATAAGCAGAATACTTTTACGACTATCAGGAAGTGTACAATGGTTTCTCAGTCCGATGACAACAGTATTTGCAGTCCCAACGATTGAATGGTGAAACACTGTGAAGCGTGGCCTGCGAGACGCTGTGAAGCGTGGCCTGCGAGACGCTGTGAAGCGTGGCCTACAAGGCGCTGTGAAGCGTGGCCTGCGAGACGCTGTGAAGCATGGCCTGCGAGACGCTGTGAAGCATGGCCTGCGAGACGCTGTGAAGCGTGGCCTGCGAGACGCTGTGAAGCGTGGCCTGCGAGACGCTGTGAAGCGTGGCCTACAAGGCGCTGTGAAGCTTAGCCTGCGAGACGCTGTGAAGCGTGGCCTACAAGGCGCTGTGAAGCGTAGCCTGCAAGGCGCTGTGAAGCATAGCTTACAAGGCGTTGTGAAGCGTAGCTTACAAGGCGCTGTGAAGCGTAGCTTACAAGGCGCTGTGAAGCGTAGCTTACAAGGCGCTGTGAAGCGTAGCTTACAAGGCGCTGTGAAGCGTGGCGTACAAGGCGCAGTGAAGCGTAGCCTGCAAGGCGATGTCGAGCAGCGCAGGACCGTGTGATGCAATGTTCTGTCCTTGCCAAGCAACGGCGTCATGTAAAGCATGTTCTACAAGAGCGTGTCTCAAAGTTGTGCACTACACTACAACAACAACGGGAGGAACTAGCAAGTGAAACACGGTGGATCCTTTTTGCAGTCCTATTATTGAACAGCAATTCTTTCATCTGGAGTAAAAGACTAATTTGTGTCCTTAAATGAAGTAAATGTAGTCGGAACATAAAAACTTATCAAGTTTTATTTTGCACAATATGCGAGGAATGAACTTTTTTATTCCATCTCACTAAGATCTGTCAGTAAATGAAACTCGTCAGTGGTAACCTGCTATATGTATAACTCCCAAAAAGAATTAAACTAAACGAAATACATAAAAACAAAATACGTACATGATGAACAGACTGCAGTGCACGCGATTCGATTGGTAATTAACCTCTGAAAAACAGGAAAAGTAATTTAAAGCGCGACGTCACTGAAACTTGATACATTCCATGGTTAATCTCGTGACGCCACCGCTTGGCGTTGTACGAGTTCCTGCTTCATGTCGCTCACATGCAGATCTCCTTGAAGAGCAGCACTTGCAAGCATCAATACAGTCTTCTATCTAGGCAACGCAAACCTGTAGCACAAGTGGGCCCCGTGACAGCGTAAAGCCGAGGTGTCAAGATTAAATCCTGGGCAAGCTGATATTCCTCGCGGTTGCCGTAGCACGAGTTGAAATGTTGGCTGAATTCGAAAGCAAGCACACAGTAAGACATGTTGCAGTCTACATTCAAAGGCTGCCAACGAGCTACTACGCATGTGTTCAGGCTCAGGTTATCTGAAAATGTATTCATACGTTAAATCATGTGTATGTAAGGACCTAAATGGCTAGTCAAATCTTGATAGAAGAAATTTGCATGCCATAAAAATTATCTTCAATTCCGTAAATGAAGGATCTCATTTTGATTCTCACACGTTAAAATGTACTGATTTGTGCATTTTAGTCTGTGCCAATATTATTTGTCTCAACAATGACCTGTTAGCACAACGCTTTCTTAATTATACTCATTTCATAGTCGATCGTTGGTATTTTTCCTTCATTTAATTACATGTGCTTCAACACTCTAATTGAAATGAATAAATTATGCTCGAATTTTGTTTCAACTTTGAAAATTTTCTGGAGAATGAGCAAACTTTGAAATGCTGAATTGAAATGTTTTCAGGGTTTTCGGGTTTTCTTAGCCATATCTTTTATGAAATGCAAAAAATGCAGCTTAAAACACTTTACTTCAAAAGTATAGAAGTTCAAATAAGAGGGCGTGTAGTCGAAAAAATAACATCAACTGTGATAACTCACTGTCTACTGTCTTTTCTATGAAACGTCCACTAAGTCGACAAGCTTAGTTTGAAACAGAAGAGGAAAAATGTAGGTAAGGTTAATTTTTAAAATGAGATCATGATCCGCTGAAAATTTTAAAATCACGAACGCTGGAATGTTCTGTTATTTAAATTTTTTGATGCAAGCCCATCTGAGCAAGAACGTTGAAACTTGTTCGGTGGAGGACGGCAAGAATTAACCAAGGACAAATTCTAACTTTTTCTGGCAATAAGCAGGAGCGTCTGAAAAATGGCAGTAAGTAACTAGATTTATAGCCCGCTTTTGTGAAAAACGTGAGGTGGAACTTCAAGAGCTCCTACAGAGGAAGCTTAACACTAAAAAATGAGGTCGGACTACTTGTCTGAGAACGGTGGTATGTGGCAGACTCAACACACTTGCTCGAACACCATAGAGCTAAGATACAAGATCCATAAAAAATGCTGCACAGAATGTGACAGAAGTTTTTCACGTTTTAGTAATGGAGTTAATATGGTATACCAATTAACTGAACTAAACGCATCGTCTAGTTTCACCAAAACAGACGTCAATTTCACCTAGATTTCAAGGGCTCTCAAGTCGAAAATTCCTAATTTGTTCCCTTAAAAACGAAAATGAAATCAGTTATTTGAAAATGAGCGGGAGCAAATGAAATGTTCTTATGTCGGCTCTGCATAATATCCCGCTGTTGCTTCAGTCATTTTTGGAATGAACATTGGTTAATGCTTCGAAACTGATTGTTTTTTAAACATCAGTTGTCCTAAAACTTTCGTCTGGTGTTTCGAATTATAATTAAAATAACCATCGGCACTAGATATATTACCTCTACTTTGCTATTTTTCACGTCGATTCCTCAAACAGGATGGATGTCCAATGTCAGGGGACAAGAATCCAAACTGTTTATTCTTGCCGTACAAACTTTTGTAATCCACCAATTGTATAGAGAATAGGGTACGGACTTTAGAAATGGAAGCCTAGAAGAAGAAATTTGAGTAGTGGCAGAAATATCAGGTGGGAAGAGCGTCAGACGCAGGCCTCCTGCCCACTGAGCATCACAGGGTCTCCAAGCAATGACTGGATCCAATTAAATTCCAGCAGGTAATCGAGGAGCAGTATCTTCTCGTTGTATATTTGAGTGCTGGATATACGACCCTTGTTAAACTGATTGGGAGAAAACGGTGTTCGTGTGGGTATGTAATAATTGATAGACAGGAAAACATGTGCACCAGACCAAGATCTTTCCCACGTACTCGTACGAATAAGTATGAGTGTGTTAGGGCGAGGCTCTTTCCATGCAGATAATTCTTATCTTCAACTAAAAGGAGATGTAAAGTATGAAAAAATATTGCTTAAAATAATCGACATATACTTACAACTAGTAGGTACTAAATTGGTTTTTCTTGTGCATTAGTTAACAGATATATTGGTTTGTACTAGTAGTCTACAATAATGATACACTGATAAAATCATGATCATATAAAATCGACAAAAATTTGAATCTTTGATATTATTTTCGGTTTCAGCAAAGTGAAATCATGGGCCATCGACATGGGACACATTCGCCATGAGGTGCGCCACGTGTGGTACTTGTGAACACGGAGCAGAAGATACACCATTGAAGAAACACGAATAACTTTTGAAAATACCAGGAGTTCTGTAATAAGTAGGGAAAATTTTTGTAGATATTTACGCTCCTCAATGTTATAATGCACTAAGAACTTCAACTTGCAAGATATTCACGGAAGATGACCCAAAAACATAAAATGAAAATGGTTAAACCAATGCATTTATTACGGACTCAGTAACGCATGGGAAAAAGCCTATCGATCATATCAAATAAAAAACAAGGAAAGCTTTGGGACATGTGAAAACTTAGCATCATGACCAACTATAGCGACAACTGACCTTGCGGCACGCGTGTCGAAGGCCCATCAGAAGACGATGAGAAAGTAAAAATAGGCGATTAAAAAATTTCACGAGCCCCGATAACGACAACTGGTGCTCCATACTGCTCGGTGGGGCACTGGGAGCACCCATAACCAGGACAAAGTTTTAGAACTCGATGGTGACGATAAAAGTGCTCCAGCAAGCTTACATCTGACAGAAGGGTGAAAATGCATGTAATTTTACACACATGATAGGTACTTGACCTAGACCCTTGTAGCTCATCGGTCATTCTTGCTCCAAAGGTTATGAATTGATATTTTACAGAAATGGAGTTTGGGATTATCTATCAAACATTTCCAAGCTGGAAACACTAAACGCAAGGTATAACTCCGTTGTAAAAAGGGAACGTATGCATACGAATGATAGTAGCACATTTAAATAATTTGATTTAGACATCTATGATTAATGCAATGCATACAAATCACATCTAATAACAATAACTTAGACACTTTTCTGACAAAATATTGTGGATTATACCATTTAACTTTCGTAAAGGGCAACAGAGGGAACTCTGGATTCCGATTTGTTCCACTGGCAACGTAGAAGTTATATATGATAGGCAACTTATGATGTACAACCACAACGCTAGGTAACACATCAGCAATACACGCATTTAGAGGAATCCCCATAGTAATTCATTTGAAATGAAATTCGATTCACTCTTGGAAGACCACTGAATACTCGTGTTTAAAAAAAGACAAAAAAGAAAAAACTATGTATATTCCAATAAAATTGAGACAAAAGATGTGTAACAGCATCGATTTTTACAATGCTTCATTATGAAATACTTATGGGGCTGGTATTCTATGCAAAGAAGGTAGTATAAGAGCAATGTCTGCAGTTCTACTATTGAGGCAAAGCTTTACAATAAAAGTGCAATAAACGTTGCATTCCGAAACAAGTCGCATACAACATAATGTTATAGCTTGAGTTTCCAACATCATTTTGAAACTTTGAGTTGTGATTTCTAATTTAATGCTTGATAGCTTAGTGTGATGCGTTGATAATCCATAATATTTATTTCTTTTTGTAGTTGAACTGAAAACTTCATTGCATTTAACAAAATTGACAGTTACATATCAGAGAGAAACTAAAAAATGAGAACGAGAAGTTGAAACATGTCATGAATTATCAAGTGAGAAATACCGATAAATATGATTAGAGTTGTAGAAGACCAAAAGTTCCAGGGTTTCACATTCGTTTATTATTGTAAAACATTTATTATCACTGTATCATGCACTTCATGAATATACTATGAAAAAATGACAAACTTTTAAAGGAGAACAAACAGATAAAAAGGTACAAAGAAAAACCCAGCCGATTTTTTATCAACTTCTGATCTATCAAACTGAAATTTAAAGTGCTAACCATCCAAGGCAAAGTACACTATCTTCTTTAAGACGTAGAAAATATGCTAAAACATTTCTCTACAGGAACTTCGGCCAGAGACCGAATGATTTCAGACCATTATGAATGAAGTAACAAAAATCTTGACATATTTAGAACGAACCAAAAAAGTGAGAGCGCAGTTAATGGATACGTACACGGGAATTAAAATAGACGATAAAATTCGACTATTAGTATCAGTCAAATAAACAAGATAAATCGACTCATAAAACAGGAGTAATGCACATAGCTTCGCATACACAATCTTAACACAAGCTTAACTCAAGCCGTCCAACAGCAGGACAAATTGTGTCCAATTTGAAACGAGATACTGATCGAACCTGCATCTCTAAATCATACTTCAAGATATTCAAACTGCGCTGACACTCAATTTCTATCGTGATAAACACTAAGTTGAAGTTGGTATCTCCTAGAACTTAGCATCGCGAGCTAACCGACAAAAACTTCCTTTTTTCCACCCGAGTAACTTACAGCTCAGTTTAATAGCTGTTGCTAATTACACCGTCATTTTTGAGTCCAAGTTTTTTACAGTTCAGCGCGATAAGCTCTATTTTTGCTGACGAAGAACCTTGTGCACTATCGCCGGAAAAACTTCAAAACACAAATATTGGTCTCGGAAGCTTAAGGCCTTCTCACTTTTGAGCGACAAGTAAACAACTGAAAATAAATTCACGGATGAATCAATTTGAATGCCCTCGGAGTTATTTTAGCTGAAAAAAACTAGCGCAGTGTTACATTTATTCATAATTTTTCTTGCAGATGAAGACGAAACAACCTACATACAACTGAATACCTCAGTTTCCTTTCCTGAGTCGGAATCTGTTAAGAAAAATAACAGCAACTTACTTGCAAGAAAACAATGGAAACAGCCTGTTATATCACAAGACATCCGGGGTCGTCCCTATAAAATCCAGGTTCTGAAAAGAAAGGGTTAAGACTGTTGCAATTCGAAGCTTCGTAAGAATATCTCAGACTTGTGCCAAAATACAGAGACATCACTCAGATTTGCTGAAGAGAGTTAAGTGGCAGCCGTCACTGATCAGGCTGAAGAGGATTTGTGAAGATTCATTTAACCCTGGACAACTGAACAAGGGTTTGCCCGAGGCTAGTGAAACTTTGCCATGTTCAGTGCTCCAGGGTGCAGCGCAACTGCTACGGACCAAAATTTTGGCACAAAAGTTATTTGTTTAGGCACTCATTAAACACATTGAAAACAGTACGTGAGTGGTTTTAAATTTTTATTGAACAAACAGAAAAGATTTATAAATATTGAGAGCAATACTTAAGAGTATTCATATTGCTGTTTATTGCCACAAATTTCTAGGACTGCCATGATAAACTTGCCTCAGATTCCTAGTTCAATATGAAAACCGTGAGAGTATAAGTTTTTCACAGTGCAATCTATTCTTTAGATTTACAACATGCAATGACTCAGATGTGTTGTATTGCTGTACATAGCTACATTCCGCTAGACGGCTAGAGAGATGTGAAAACATTGAGCTCATTTACGATAAAGTGATTTCACCCTGTTGTTTAATATGAAAACAATTTTTAATAACACCATAGCATAATTTTCAACCCATGAGGTCCCTTCAAATACAGACCTGACTTTTGTTACAACGTGCGTACCACTACACCGATCCAGCTCCGGCAGGCTGAGTCACCATGCAATAACACACTGCGACACCACGACGCCTGGGATCTCTTACTAATCTGATCAGTTACCCGTCCAGAGCTTTAAAGCAACACGAGCTGCCTATCCTTCTACGGAGTGAGCATAGAAAGTCTTGAAGAAGGACTTGTGAGGTGTACATACGTCTGAAATTTTGGCCTCAAAATAGACATAGCTTTGTTGAATAATGAGCTTTGTTCTAGATGGCCTTTGCACAAGTTGATCACGTTTTCATCAGTGGTTGAAGCGTTCAAATTGGATGGAACATTGATTGAGAAAAATGCAAGATCGGGATAACCTTCAATGCAAACAAAAGATGAAAATCCCAATGCTGTTATCCTAAAATTCGAGTAAATCAACGTTGGGTCATGCCACGGTTTTAAACAAAAGATTAACAAGCATCCTGTCTACGAAATTCGTGCCAAGTTTGTTCATGGTCAGAATGGAAACTGGGTGAACATACTCGTAAGTCAAGAGCTGTTTCATTGTTCAAGAAGCAACGAGAACTTCATGGAAACCATCATAGGAAACTAAACTCGAATTTATGGTTACGGCGTGGAAATCAAAGCACAATCATTGCAGTGGATTGGGAAAATATCGCTCCAACGGAAAAAACACGTTTGAGTCTATTAAAGTTGAAGTCGATGCTGAGTGTGTTTATTACCATGCGAGGAGTGGTACATTAAAAATTTGTATCGCAAGATCAGGCTGTGAATAAGGAGTTCAATGTAGAAGTTTTGAAGCATTTGAGGGAATACGTGCTCCAGAAGACGCCAGAGTTCTAGTAAAACAAGACATGGGTGCTACACCACGACAACGCGTCTAGTCACACGTGTCCGTCAATTCTCGGCCTCCAAAGAAACAGTTGCCTTTCCTTACTTTCCGTACTCTCTAGACTTGGATTTCGCAGTTTATTCTTATCTCCAAGTTGAGAATCACCCTAAAAAGATGTCGTTTCCGAAATGGAGACGAGATTAAACAGAATTCGCTGAGACAGCTACCAGATATCTCAGAAGACGAGCTTCAAGAAGCATTCTAAAAGTGGCAGAAACGATGGCAGTAGTAATTGGCAAGTAGGGGGTAGCATTTCAAGGGATCAAACACGAATATCGTATGTAATGTTGGTAATAAAATTTTCATGGCACAAGTCCTATCTTTATTTGAACAAACCGCCCATACTTTGCTACATGACTAAGAAACATCTCTCAAAACGTCGTAGCGGGACAGTATACACAGATGAAAAATGAAATAACATTTTTAACGCCAATCCCCAACAGAACCAATAACAACTCATAAATTTAACCAAGTCTGCCTTATCATATTTAACCTTTTCGATCCTGTTCGGACATACATGTCCCAATGGAAAACAAAAGCCGGATCGTAAGGGTTAGTGCTTTAAAATTAGCTCATACAAAATTGTTTCAATTTTTTCACCGAGTTTCAACGATTTTTATAATAATATTGACCCCGCCGGATAACCGAACGGTCTTTCATTCTCTTGAGGCCATAATTAAAAAGATCTGCAATGAGTTGTTTTCTGCAACATATTTTATTAGAATACTTGTTTAGCATTTTGATTAATTTCATTAGCATGAGTTGTTTAAATGCATATATTTGATCGTGAGCCCGACTGCTATGAACATGTTAATTATTTCCTTCATCCAATGACTGCTTCAGAAGCCCCACACTGATGAATTCCTGCAATGTTGCTCTCTCGAATATTGTCTAGGTCAGCTGTAATAAACTCAATCAACATTACATTCAGTTTTGATTTTGGGAAAGAAAGTCTAGCCTAATTACTTAACTAACACCATTAATTGTTTTACGTTTTTATCATGGACGGTAATATTGTATACGTGCACGTGCGCATTCGTAAATGTCAGGCTGAGGTACGTAGGCTATGAATTGAAGATGTTCAAGCATGGGCAATTATCGAATGAATTTCTATGCTTGTTACAAAGGAAGTCTCTTATGATCGTCAAGTAAAGTAGGTCCAGAAAGTTCTCAATAAAAGTAAAATTTCACCTGACAACATAAATTTTAATTCATCTACAGGTAAAATCAATTGCAGGGTGTTTCAAAAAGGGGCATCAATAAAGGTTTGAATACTTAGTAACTAGTCAACCTAGGCATGCAAAACTTGAAAGAAAATTTTAATAATCAAATTTTTTACGCAGAAATATATGTTGAATAAAAAATTACATAGGTTTGTGTATTTCATGTGACATTTTATTCACTCGACTTTCAAAATTTGAGCACAGATTTGAATCAGTATACTTTTAGGAACTTAACCCTTTCGCTACCGTTGGGTTTATATGTCCCCCAAAAAACTTTAAAAATCATTCCCTTTAGTCCCATATTTTAAATGTTTCGTTCCACAATTACGGCAAAATTACATACAGATTAGTAAAAATAAGCTGTAATTTACACTATATTTTGATCAGCATGAAAATAATTTGGTAGTGAAAGGATTAAGCTCAGTACCGACGGCCTTCTATACTGGACCTTTTGATTCCTTTTAAATCTACGCTTTAGTTCGTTCATTTTAAATGAGTTGTCCCACGGAAGCTCTCTGCACAGTCTTCGCCAACCCTACAATTGGTAAAACACGATCTTCGCTAGTAAATAAAATTTTCAAGCATGAATAATAATACGGTACATCTTGTCATTGGCAGCTATGATCAAAAGGAATTAAGTTAAAGGAAATTTTGTTCAGATGGCGGAACTACCCCTCTTTTACACCCCATGCCCAAATCCACAAAGATCAATTGCGCACATGTCAGCATTGACCGTGAAAATTTTTGAGGAGGAATACTTGAGGCGACACTAACATGAGCACTACAGAACAAGAAACTTAAAAATTATGATTTCATTTAGTTCATTTCCAGAATTGTCTGATATCATCTGAACGAAAATTAATCAAACTATTGAATTTTGAATTATGAATTAATTTGGAGTGCGAAGCTCCTAATTAATGCGAAGCTCCGCGATAAGTTTTTCTTCCACCTAAATAGTCGTCAATCCATACTCATAAATCGTAAAATGATTAAGACGGTATACTAGTTTCAGAAATCTTAAATGTTTCCGATGCACGTTTTCATGCATCATACCTCAAGAAAGTTACTTCAAAGGCGATATGTTTTACTTGGAACAATGCGTTACCTCTCGACATAAACAAAACTTCGAAAGCAATGACGATTTTGTTAATGCAAGGACAGACTGAGAACGAAATAAATATTCACGAGAACTGTGAGAGGTCGGGGTCATGTTGTTGCTTCTGACATACCGTCTTCAAAGAGATTTGCTGCACGTATGCAGAGCAAATACAATATTATGCTGCGTATGTATGAGCCACACTAACGTGGCCGAACGATAGACATTTAATTCTAACTGATAGGAACTCGAGCATGCATTGACTTGTTTCTCACTATCCACCTGACATAAGCGATATGCCAATTTAAATAAAATTTGGCATTTTAAGTGTTAGTTAAGAAAAAACACATAACATAACAAAAGAAAAGTAATGTAAATAAAATAAAAAATTATCCCACGTGTCTTCCTCAGCATAAAAAAAGAACGAAGAAAATAATATAAAGATTGGAAAAGTGTTCTCCATTTCAACTTATGGCAGCCTACTGCACGAAATCTGTTTGTTATGAGTCCAGTATGTACTCATATTACTAAGAAGCGTTAATTCATCAAGGTACACTGATGAGGAAAAGTGCTGCATGCACATTTTTTCTCAACCTCTGTCTCCCTCCCCTTGTAGAGTTCTAGAAACGTACATTCTATTCTGAAGCTCAGGTCAGTAAGACGTGCTGGAGTACAATTCCTTTTAGCACGTCTCCATGGTATCTTTGAATCTGCTTGACATGCAGGAAAGAACTTGATGTTTACGTTCGAATTCAATGCAAAGAGCAAATTTGCTTGTAGGAAACGAATTTTCATCAAGAACGTAATCGTGAATAAAATAAAATCCTGACAAACGTACAAAAAACAATGAAGTATAGTAGGCAAAATATTGGTATATTAGGCTACGCACTCCATATAAAAAATATTCTACGGAGGTGCTTTCAGATAAAAAGGGATTCACATAATGCTAGCACGTAGGCGATTCCTTCGTAAGCACCTTGGGGCTTCCAGTCCAGAGATGCGAGAGGGAGAAGGAAAAAAGAAAGCTGTTTTTCCTTGTCAGCCCATACACCCTACACGAAGTCGATTGAAACCATTTTCCCCGAGTCAGTCCGTAGTCCCTCACGGGACGTACGGTACTTTTATTCAAATAAAATCTTGACAAGCGCAGCAGTGAGAATTCATAAGCACACAGCCTAGAATTGTGCCTCCATTGAGCTAGTCTGTCAATGTAAACTTTCTCGATGCTATTTGGGACTCAATAGCTCGTGTATAAATTTTGCTTTCGGAGAACGAGAATATCTTCACTGAATCAAGTATGTCAAATTACATAAAAGTAGAGATTTTGTAGTGACAGTCGAAGCTAGCTGCTCAAGACACTTCATGCAGCAATTGAGAGATGAAATTAAAATATATTCTCCCTGTGGTGGGAATCAGTTATTGCATGCTACTCTTAACGTTGATTGGAAACAAAGAAGAAAAAAGTCTAAAAATTTAACTTTTACATTATAGTTGCAACGTTGTACATTATATTTCCAGCTGTGGTGTCCGAGTGGTCATATATTACATTTAGAAACAGTACAACAAATCAAGATACATGTATAATTTAGGTTCTTAGGTTCTTTTTAGTAAGCTGTGCGTTGTTTGTTTGTGAATTTGTGTTTTTCCCTCCTTTTATCACGATTTACACTGTTTTCAGCATTGTTTTTTACTTTTCTGTTGTTACAGCAGGTGAACTATTCATCAGCTCCTCAAGAGAAAAATTGATCACGTGCCAGTAAACTAAATATCAGTATTTTCATCACGCAATCACAGCTACTCACTCAATCACAGCTACTTCAAAATTGATACGCATGCTGACTAGAAAACCAGCCAAATTCCAGGAATTAGCATATACTAAAGATATTTTCAAATGGAGGGACACTAGCCGCAACAATGATTTTTGCAAGTCATGCTCATACATATGATATATAATATACATATTTATAAATGCATTTGTATATATGCAAACAACTGAACGCCGTTTTATACAATATACCATGATGTAGTTTAGGAACACAATTCAGATAATGATTCAGATACTGAACGAAGAAAAAGAGTCTTGATAGTCTGTTCGAGAAATGCATTTTAGCATCTAACAACGCTGTTGCAGATAATTATTCTGAATTACGGTAGATAACATAAGCCTTAGTAAAAAACAAAGACGCTTGAAGCTATTATTTTCTGCTTAGTACGTAAGAACAGCAGTTAAGCAAGGAGACTTACCTTTCATTATTGCTTACAGCTTTAAAAACTCCTAGTGTATGTATGTAGTGGAAAATGTTTAAACCACAAGTTGCATTTCGGTGAGTTTTGGTAGCGAAAGGCTTCTGGCTTCCAAAACGACTATCTTTGAAATAGAATTTTTCAGTTGATTGATGAAGGTAGGTTTAAATGTATCAACATACTTCCCAGCACGCTGTGAGAGACTAGTGTTTTCAGTCATGTACACAACTCAAGCCTGACATGAGTGGTGCTTCTGTCACATGATCGAGGGAAACAAGAACCTGTCAGTAGTCCTGCACCAGACACGGTCGTAGGAGACAAATTCGTGGGGCTTGAAGTGAGCCAAATACGTTTCCGTCGCATCATCAGCCGTCAACCGTAAAATTTGCCGGCGTATTATGAGAGTAAATAGTGGAGCTTTTTTGAAATTGTTTAAAGCGCGAATAGAGGCGGTATCGAATCGAAATATAGTCGATGATTTCTTCCCTAATATAGTTGGTCATACTCTCCAACAAAACTCTGTCTAATAGTAATTGTGGCAAGATTGATTTTTCTACTTCATTTTACCTGTTTTGAATGACATGGTGAAACCACACTCGCCCAAGGAAAAGTAGTTTAGGAGCAGTCGACAGGCAACCAGAACACAAAAATCTCCCGTCTAGTGAGTCTATTGAAGAGTGGATAAAACAAGTTGGATTACATTGTTTTATTCTATTTCTTAGTGAAAGGCCTGATACTCAACAATTGTGAAAATAAAAATCGTAAAGTGATCAAGCAGCTACACCAACTCAAGATATCGTAAGCATTTCCCACGCATGCTTTTAGGCATCATGTCACGGCGTAATGATTAAGAGCGTGTGAGCGTGACAAAATGCAAACAAATTCTTAACATAAAGCTTAAATTTAACAACACATTTAAACGAACAGTAATTTGGTGGTTAATAGAACTTGAATCATAAATGTTTTAATATTTGATACTGTTTAAAAGTGCAAGAACTATTGAAGGAAGAAAATAGCAAATAGTGCAACAATACGAATAAATAATCAAGATCACGTTGGAATGACCTGAACAGCAGTAGTAAGTTTTAAATTTTGCTGATATACTTGTTTGTATTTTTCTTCATATTCAACAGCAAATCATTCGGTGTCGCAGTCTTGAACAAACAGAGGCAACTATTGCTTTTCATGTCACCGACTGTCTCTCCAAATGTGGGACAAATTGTAGAAATCCGCCTGATCGCTTGCCAAACAACAGCATGGAAGAAACGACAACGACGACTTTGAAACAACAACAAAAGTTGCATTATTTAAGGCTGTCGTCTGAGTTTCCCGAGCACTGGCTAGGCTATGCCAAGCTCCTGCGATTCGCACTTGATCCCCTTAATTTGTTTTCGATCTCAAGTAGAAATCAGGATTTAAATGCTCTTGTAACCGTGGCCTAAATTTCATACACATTGTACGAGTTTTGAGCTAAGTAGGATTGACCTGATTTGTTGGAATATCGCCCAATAGATTTGTCTCAGTTGAAAGAAACAAACACGAAAAAAATTAAATTGCGAGTAGAATTATTTCCACGTGATGCGGTAAATTTCACTGCAAAAGCCCTTCTGATTTCATAACTAATGTAACTAAAAAATTTCTTTGACCTAATTCACACTTTTCCTAGGACATGTTTAAAAAATAAAGAGAACACGATTAAATTCGATAGAATTCGTTGCTCAGGCTTGCAAAACAATGGATCTTTTAGCCTAAAAATTAAGAAAGTTCCCAGGAATGTTTCTTAGAGAACGTTTCTCAAAAGACACACCCGTAAAAGCCATACAATGGTTCCCAACAGCACAGCGTGCACTTTGGTCATGTTTTAGTATCATGTGGTGCACAACTAATCCTATCACGGATGTGTTAATTAACAACTGCATCATATAGAATAGAATAGAATAAGGCTATAGGAACGAACCTTCTGGTCCATTCTTGGGTTGGATAATTACTTCGATAATTATTCGGTTGTTTACCCAAGTTCCATGCCGTATTTCTAGCCGCGTCAACCATGTCGGCAGCGGGATTCGAACCCGGGTCTTTCCGCTCGCGAGCAGATTCACTCACCAGTTGACCAAGCCGGTGATGATCAGTTCATATGCCTCATATACGGCATGAGACTTGGGTATCAACCCAAGAATGGGTCAAACGGCTCGTTCCTATTCCCTTATTCTATTCCATTCATATAAATAATGCATCAAACCTATCTTAGTTCAAGGTGTAAATCATAGTTGTTCATTTACAGATGTCTCAAAAAGATAAATTCTTACTCTTAGACCGCCCATTACTCATATATGTGTGTATTTTAATCTTGACTTATGTGTTTATTGACATAGATATGAGTATAATGAGATAAAGTAAACGAAATATGAAATTTTAGAAAATTGAATGTCATATTAGAAAACTTCAATATTTCCCCCTAGTCTAGTCTCTCCTACTAATGGGTGAAGAGTAAGTACATTTTTTGTGGGACACCTGGATTTGTTGCATGATATCTAGAACACGAAAAAATATTTCCAAATGCACCGTTTCTCATACACTACTAATTCAAAATCTCTGCAGAACTGAGAAGTGGGTTACGAAAATAAAGATTAACAGTTTTAGCTGAGAAAAGAACATTTTCTATTTGTTCAGTTCTAAATACCAGTTTTCAGGGGGGTAAAGCCCCGTTCTTTCCGAGCAAGAGAGCCAGCATATTCTTGCTCCGCCGCTTTTTCTAGCTAAAAATTGTACTTGGATCTCTACAAAGGTCACTTCCCGAACGATCCTGAATTTCAATTCACAAAGCTCGTAATATTTGCGCAAGATGTATTCATATTGATGAATGAGTGAAATGGTTCCATGCTAGCTTAGAACACACAAAATGTAAGAATATTTCAACGATTAATGTTTCAGTTATTAGTAAGTAGGAATTTAATTTCCCGACGAGTTCCAGAGAGGAAAGTGTCTGCCGATATGGTGAACTGAGACAAATATTAACATTTTCTGCGTTACTAAATTTAGTCTCACCTAAACAATGTGTACGAATTCTGTAGGTAAAGGCTTTTAAAAACTTCACTAAATGAGGCTAAAATGCACGGAGTTACGAGTTACCATAGTTGTCTTATGCCAATATTTAGCATTAATTCTCCATATTTTAAACTAACACAAATGATTAGCAAACAAAAAACAACATGAGTAAAACAACAATAAATACATATGGTATTGTAGTTATGCAAGTCAAAAAATGTCTGAATAGAGGAGTCGCATTTCCTCTTCGGAAGAGCAGAAACTGGTACGAAAAATCCATCCCTCACACTGACGCCAATGCTGATGCCCCTGGAAGCACCTGTGGAGTCACGTCTTCAAACGAGTTATGTGCGTCACAAAGTTCATATATGATGCAAGAGAACGAAGGCTTTGGTAAGATTGCATTTTTACACGAAAAACACAAAACGTAGTCTCGTAAACTACACTGGTCATTGGATTGTGAAATAGCTCAGAACCAATATCAAAGTATACGAGCCCGTGAAAAACTAGCCACCGTCAATCAACCTGAAGTGAAATTAAAATCTTACATCCACTCTACTTTATTTTTTAATGAAATGATATAAAGGGGCACTTACGTGACTCCTGAAATGTGTCGAAAAGTAATGTCTGAAGAGCTCATTTCTCTGGGGTCTCAGAAGGAAAATTCAAGCGGCCAAGCAAGTAAAGCATCCAGTCCAATTTAAAACTAGACTCCCAGCCAAAAATTTGTGAAGACACCTCTGCTTCATTTCTAATTTAACTTGCAACTCGTCCATCTTCATGGAGAAAATTGAGGACACACTTTCTGTTTCATTGGACCTATGCTTATGTTTTCTAACGACGCGATGCCACACATAGGGTCATCTCAAAAAATAGGTACAATAATAAAATAAGTCTTGTGCTTTGAAGTAGAGTCAAGTCCTTTTCATATCTCATTTTCAAAGTCGCCACAGCTTTTGCATGCAATGCTGGAAAATGAATCGCTCACTTAGTCTTGAGTTTTGAATGGACTTCGCTTTTTTTACTACATAAGTTGAGCAGCCAATACTAATACGTAAGAAAATTTTGTCTTGTACATCACTGTTGATGTAAATATTTTCTAGTATGAAAACTTGTAGTCTTTCATAAGCGCTCACGCTTACCCTACTTGTCAATGCAGTATTACGCACGAAAACGAAGTGTGAACATTATTCATGTTTGAACGCATCACTGTCGAGTGAGCTAGGGTGTGATGACAAAATGCTGCCATTGACACTGAAGAAAACTAGGAAAATATTCTGGAAGAAGAACTTAGTGTTGAGGAGAAATAGAGAGAAAACGGTAAGAAGAGGTATACATATAGCATAAAAACAAATTTGGGAAAATTGTACATGAAAACAGCTGACGACCTCTCTTTCCCTTGGTATGAGCAGAGACAAGCTGAAACATTCGTTAAAATTATAAACATGTTTTCAGCCAAATAATTGGACCACAACAGCACTACAAGGACACTGGAGCAACGAAAATGAAACAGGTAATGGTAAAATCATTGCCTGTTATAAACAGTAAAACAATTCAAACATCAAAAAATCAGCAAAAAATTTTGCGCTAGCAATAAGTCAGAAGATTTATTTTGATTATGAATAAAGTAATTTACATCAACTGGACAATTACTGGATAAGAAAATGGATTCAAAATTCGAGAAACGGATACAAGAGAAAAGAAAACAGTTCACGATATGAACTTGAACATGCATCAGAGCCCCGCACTCCGACCACAAAATTTTAGCCATCTTTGTAAGAACGAGAAAAAATCCACGACGTGTTTTGAGACACAGCAGGGAGCTCACGGGCGGGCATTAAGAAAAATCGCCGTCAATTGCCATTGAAGGTACGAAGCAGTCGTGAATGGCGTCAAGGAGTTTGCAACAGAATCAGCTAATGTTTCAAGAAAGTACATCAGTTTCCCTGAGATGGAAAGTAGGAAAGCTTAAGTGAACTAAAGGAATTTTTCTCAGTTGACATCCGTTGTCACGTACTGCAGGAGTCCTACAGAATACGTCAAGATTGAAATCATTTTACATTTTAATAAAAAGTAAAGAATGTTCCTTCTTCTAATACGAGTATCAATGATGGAGATATTTAATACTATTTACGACGTTCACAAATAAGTTCCTTAATACATAAACTGAGTTCTTAACTTACATATTTATGATTTATTACCTAAATTTATTAAACAAATGCCAACATAGCAGGAAGTGATACATTAACGACATTCTGTAGGTTAGTTGCAGTTCTGCTCCGAGAACAATTACGATATAACCGCGATATCTTCCATATTCTAACCTTTTAAAACCAGTAACCATAGTCTTTTTGGTCTTCAAGTTCATAATGTATCGTTGCTCTAACATCAAGCGTGACGAAAATTTCATTCACATTCAGTTGTATGGACATAAACGTCCATGAAATTACCAGCTTTCATCAGCAAATATTGAAACTCCGAAGTTACAGAAACTATCATACTGCTAGCTTCCGCAGGCAAGCTGACACGGCATTTTCCTCCGTATGTGTAAAAAAATGTACGATAATATTTATATATATATATATGTAAGTATGATAGATAACAATATAAATGCATTTACGCATAAAATATACGAAACATGTACTTATTTACAGTACCGTCCATAATTAAAGAACACGTAATTAAATTCCCAAATCATAAACAATTGGGAATCAATTTTTTTGATATTTTAACTGAATATAGACATAACGTAACTAAACTATTTTGTAAATTTTCAGGCTACTTGAAATAATATAACAAAAGTTATTGATGATTGTATTGCTTGTAGGTGTCCGAAATTAAGGAACATAATAACGTTTATAATGAAGAATGATTACAAAACGGAACACAACGTTTTTTTTAATATTTGGCAATGCGACATTTGTTTTCAATCACTGCAGCGCATCTATGCCCGCAGGATTTCAGCAAATTTTGACATTCGGCAACTGCAATCTTTGCCCATTCCTCCTGTAATTTCAGCCACAAATCTTCAACGTTTGCTGGATTTCTTGCAATAACATTTCGTTCTAGAGTCTTCCGTAGGTTTTCTATTGGATTCATGTCTGGACTCTGAGCACGCCAGTTCATAGCCTAGACTCCTTGATCATTTAAATAATTCAGAACCACCTTTGCCTTGAGGCCAGGAGCATTATTCTGCATAAATATTGAATTCTCAATTCCAGAATTTTGTAACACTGGTACAACATGTTGTTGTAATACATTCTTGTACACAGTGGCATTAACTTTAGTATTTAAACATACAAGGGGTGATGTACCCTGGCCTGATATCATACTGAATACCATGACGCAGCCTCCACCATGACGCAGCCTCCACCATCACGCAGTCTCCACCATCACGCAGCCTCCACCATCACGCAGCCTCCACCATCACGCAGCTTTTAGTGCTAGACGTTGCAGACTCCTGTCCTCTCTTGATAAAGTTTTCCTCGGTCTACCCGGGTTCTCTGTATAAATTAGCCTACCTATTTCATTATGCGGTTTCAGAATTTGATTCAAAACACTTTAGAACGTTTCACCAGTCTACAAATTTGATCAATTTTCTGATTTTCCTAGCGTAATTCAATATTTTTTGATTTAACAGCCGCATCAACTTTCATTCGTTTGGCCATGGTTACAATTGCTGCCGTGATGTTAAGTAATATTCATCATCATTATCTTTGTCTTTAGTTATAAAAAACCGCTTTTTTTAGAATGATAACCCTTTTTTATTCTGTTTCTTAATTTTGCACACCTAAAATTAACAAAATAATCAATAACTTACACTGTATTACTTTCAAACTCCTGAAAATTTACAAAATAGTTCAGTTACGTTAGGTCTATATTCAGATAAAATTTAAAAAAATTGATTCTCTCGTTTTCAAGATTTGGAAGTTTAATGACTTGTGTCTTAATTATGGACGCTACTGTAGTTCACTTTACAATGAAATCAAGGATTTATTTCAGCTCCATCAACCTAATTTTACAGTCAAGTTTCAAATCCTTTTTTTTAAATGACGAACGCGTATAAATTATGAATAAATACCCAAATGAACCACAATGTAAAATATTATAAATTCTTATACAGACAATCTGTATAAGACAATCCCAAAAATTTTCATAGAATTAACGGATACTAAGTAATTTCAAGCTTCAGTGGATTTGGTAGCTCACAGTGTTTAGTGGGTGAAAAAACATGAAAGTGAACAGTTACTCTATACTTGTTTGTTTAGACGACCGACCCTTATGAAGTTCACATAGAAGACAATGATGGCGAGGTCTTCGACTACATTTAGCATTTTGTTCTCGTCACCAACACAGGAATCACTGTAGTGCTTGAATGGTCAGCAGTGATCAGAGATATCAGACTAGGCTCGTCACCAAATATCCCAACCATGTCAGCTCGCAAATTGCTTGTACCTCCAAGGTCAACTGAGGAAGCAAATGTTTCCTCGACAGAAATTCTCGTACTTCCAGGGAGGCAGCAGCTCTGCGTCCGGCATCCGGGCTTCATTATCGGCGGTGCTCAAGCAAGTTCTACAAGTCCACTGGCATGCTCGCCTCCGAAAGCAGCGAACAGAAATTTCCAGAGAAAGTTTCTAACGTTGTACCTTGCATAGGTGGAGAAATTTGGGAAATCTAAGAAAAATACTAATACAAATTGAGAAAAATTTTGTGTAACTTAAAATGGTCTTTTGCAATGGTCATTTCATTGGTACGCAAAATCTTCAAAAAATAAATAAATACAATTTCACATTCTGACGAACCTTATTTTCAAAAGGGACATTCCTAGGTAAATATTGCCGATAAATTCGGATTTTGCTTAGAACAAATTTCCAGCAACATGAAAGTTAGTAAGGCCAAATCCAATATGATTTAGAGAATAACGGAATACATAAATAAACACAGAGGTGATACAATGATCATAGCAAAGGGCGAGAAGTGACCAAAACACCAATTTAGGTAGAGCCTTCACAGTATCTAGGCATTGATCGAATGCTCCGGCGGAATTAGGTGGAGAAGTACAGGGGAGAGGGAATAGATATTGCTCAGCAAACGATGCCCCTGCTACCTCAGCATAGCCAAACTCTGTCCCTTTTTAGAGGCCGATGGTTTAGCCAAATGAGAACTATTTACCAAAAGTTCTCAAAGCCCAGACCTCTACACGGGATCTACAATGCGGAGCTCTAGCCATTGCGAATTAACATCTCAGAATATCAAAATGTTATGCACGTCACACAGTATGTATGATAGTATAACATAGCTATTCTCTAGAAGCTATACAAGTAACCCATTTCATCGTCGTGAACAAGCTAATAGAAAATAACACTGATACAATAACGCATGGAATATAAACGTAAGTGGTTTTCCGACTCACAGTAATAAGGCATTCAACATTAACAGTGAGATTATGTGAAGGCATAAACCTCATCAGCAGCTCAGACAGCTTCATAATTAAGCCTGATACTGCAGCGAGTCTAGAAGCAACAGCTGATCTATGAGCAAAATGAGGAGGAATACTCGAAGTACATCAATTTAAAGACGCGTTATGGTGAAAAAGCGCGTTTCAAACACATTTATACATTTCTTACAGTATCAATACTGATGATATTTTAAGAAGAACTAACACTATACGTAACAATTGTATGTTTTGTGAAAGCGCATCGTTTTAGAACATTGAAATTATAACTCGCAATGGCAGCCGTAACGCAGTGGGCAGGAGCGCTGCATTAAGCTAGAGTTATGAATTAACGCAATAATCATTAGGACCAATCTTCATGTCAGGTGAGGTATCGGTTTCAACTACCGCAGTCAATTGCTCAACAATTTAACTCGCAATTAATAGCTACAATAAAGAGACTAAGTAAAATAGTTGTGCATTACATCATACACAAGTTTCCATTAACATGCTCTGACAATATCTTTGGGAAGATAATTCCTCGCTTGATATACATATATTAGAATGAAATTAATGTGTACTCACACGACTCGTAAAACTGGATTACATGAAATGTATTTTTAACGTAGAGGTTCATGTCAGAGTTCTTGTGACCAAAATTCGCTCTCTTCATCATACGTGTTTGAAGGAAGTCTCTCCTTAGTAATTCATAAAAATGCTTATAAATAATGCTTGGACGCCAAGGCATTAAGAAAGTGCGGATCATATGATGCCTATGTATTAACAACAGCGACGTGTTTTGAGCGAGAATATGCAGACCACAGCGTCCAGCTGCTTCTGATGCTTCACAGGTAGAGTTCAGAGTGATAAAATAGGAAGCTTTATCGTTGCTGTGCGCAAGTTTAGGACATGAATCAACCACCAAGTTGGGCAAACAGTAATGAATTTCCAAACTTTGTCAACAACAAGTTTGAGCAATTTTGGAGCTAAAAAACGTAGGTGAAAGAGTGTGTAATCAACCTGAATTATAAACAAAAGTAACAGGTAGGCTTCAAAAGAAAGGTAACAACAATAATATAAGAAGCCACACAACCTACATCTATCTTGAAGTGAAAGAGTTCTTAACAAAATAGAGAAACAGAATTGAGTACTAATGATGTGAAGGTATTGTATTGGATTCAGCTTTCGATTGGTCATACCGTTGCTGTGGTGTTACAACAGAGGGATAAATAAATATTACTGTCAACGAGTAAAGTATTATCAGTTGTCTCATTCCAATATACTAAAATTAGCTGTCTATCTATACATACTTGTACATATATGTATATACATATATGCATATACATATATGTATATATACATATATATATACATACATACATACATATATATATATATATACATACATACATACATATATATATATATATACATACATACAT
>VCRD01003828.1:16569-28343 GCA_006783055.1 Trinorchestia longiramus
GCGAAGTGGTAGTCTGACGTGGGTGAAATTGATGACTGTGAGGCTTGTTACTTGCCACTGCCACATGAGCGAAGTGGTAGTCTGACGTGGGTGAAATTGATGACTGTGAGGCTTGTTACTTGCCACTGCCACATGAGCGAAGTGGTAGTCTGACGTGGGTGAAATTGATGACTGTGAGGCTTGTTACTTGCCACTGCCACATGAGCGAAGTGGTAGTCTGACGTGGATGTCTCTCCTGCAGGGCAAAGTGATCAACCACCCTGTGCCCCCGTACGCCATGGCCTGGACGAACAACAGCATCGTGATAGCTGGCTGCGACAAGCGTGTCGTCGTCTATAACAAGAACGGCAAACTTATGCAGACGTTTGATCACAGCAAGGACCCCACCGAGCGTGAGCTCACGGCCATGGTGTCGAGCCCAAGCGGTCAGACCATCATTGTGGGCAGCTATGATAGGTTAGTATTCCATTGCTGTCTTCAAGCGAGGCTTTTGAGAGACATCACTGAAGGCTTTACAGATAGTCGCCATATTGCTTTTGAAAGCAAACTGAACAGTCCTTGTGCTTTTTGTGAGCAGTTAAAATGAACGTAGTCAGGGTACGTTTACTTTTATGCGGGACTGGTGCTATTTTCAAGCGAATTTTATCCAGTTGTATACCGTGGTGGTGGCAGCTTGAATATGCCCAACACCGTTGGCAAACTGCTTATGCTGGCAAATGCGTAATAATATTCGTATTATTTTTCGAATCTCAACTCCATTCTATTTACACGACTTTTACTTCCACAAATTTTACCGTCCCCGTGACTACGGAGCATTGTGGCAGAAAGTTTTAATTGGTACCATGGAATTCAAGACCAGCAATTGTATATTATTGTGAGCAATTCATTAATGGCTTGAAAATGGCTAATTTTGTAAAATATAATAGGTAATTTTTAGCTTTGCCTCCTTGTTACACATTATCTTGTCGAGACAGTGAAGGTATCATACATCACAATATCTGTTCAATACCTGATACATCTGTTCAGTATACTTAGTCTGCTGGTGTATGAGGTGCTGAGTTATTATCAGCGCTCATTATTTTTACTTGACTTCTGTATTAATTTTCTCATTAAAATAAGTAGTTTCTAACTACTCCCTCTGGTTGGAAACAGTTGTGCACAGTAGGGAAAATATTCTGGCATTGATGTCCCGCAAAACATTCAGGAAATTACTTCCTTATCTTTGTTTCTTGTGCTCTTTTTTAAGTGTAATGGTTAACGTTGAAAGTATCATATAATGTTTGAGTTAAATTTTTAAACTTTTTCTCTTCACACCAACTGTTTCTGACAACGTCAAAAGTTGTATGCACTAACTGTTCCCAACCAAAGGGAGTACATGATAGCAAGAACGACCGGCGAGATGTATGTACTGTACTCCGTGCTACCAGGGTGAAAACGGTATCAGCTGAAAAATCCATTTTCTATGCTACTAAAATTTTATAGCCGGGCTTGATTTAGTAGTTGACCTACAAAATAAGACCAAGTATGTATTGATATGTACATAATTATGTTAGGGAAATTTCCATTTTGCAAACTTTGTATAACGATTGCTCAAAATTTGTTTTTGGTATCTTTGCCGTTATGGCACGTAACGCCTCGTATTTGTACGAACTTTTGAATGGTAGATATGAATCCTTATTTTGGCTCTCCCTTCATAAGCTGACCAGGATGTTCGCAATGGCTGCTTGATTTTAACATTTTAAGTTCCCTTTCTTATTTATTTGCCTTATTATAGTTGATACAATGTAAATGCTTGGCTGACACTGGCTTGGAATTGCGATAATTTAAATTTTTCACTTTGTGAACTGTGCTTTCAGAAGGTCGTGTTCGAAAAACAGCTTCAACATACACAATATTCGCACAGTCTTGTGTAAAACTGCATAGATCTAAGTATGAGCACAACACCCATGTCAAATTATTCTTTACGCAACAGGGGTACACTTACAACAGTAAATAAGTGTGCATTTTCTCTGAAGTTTTTGTGTGTGGCGTTTGTGGGCAGACTGCGCGTGTACGAGCACAGCAGCAGTAGGGACGTGTGGGAGGAGAAGGGGACGAAGCAGTTCCAGAACTTGTACAGCGTGACGGCGCTTGCCTGGAAGAGGGACGGCTCCAGGCTCGTGTGCGGCACTCTGTGTGGGGCTGTAGAGCTCTTCGACTCCGTCCTCAAGTGAGGCTGTCTCCACCTTATTTGCTAGGGGTGGTGGTCTGCGTGTGTGTGTTAATTTCAAGTTGGTTGTACGTCACTACGTACCAACAACAGTCTCCACCTTAATTGCTAGGGGTGGTGGTCTGCGTGTGTTAATTTCAAGTTGGTTGTATGTCATTACGTACCAACAACAGTCTCCATCTTATTTGCTGGGGGTGGTAGTCTGCGGATCTGTGTTAATTTCAAGTTTGTTGTATATTACTACGTGCCGACAGTAGTCAAATAGTAATCGGTTTTCTAGGTACCCGTTTCGTATTGAATATGAATATACAGGTATAATGGAGTGAAAAATGAGGTGTGAAGGGCAAATCTGGTGGAATGAGTCTAAGGAAGGGCAGAAGGTTATGGTGGATTGAGGAGTTTTTAGCATTTGGTCAGAATAACTGGGCAGAGTTCGGTTAAATCCAAGAGATGAGTCAGAAAAGAAAGGAAAGTGAGTTAGAAACAGACAGAGGCAAGGATGGATACATCAAGGGAGATTGTCGTGTTGTACCAAATAAATGTTCTTAGGTCTTGTAAAAATTGGTGCTAGAGACCGAAATTTATTGAGCAAGAGAGTTAGCTAACGAATCTTTGTGAGAACCTGATGGAAAATCCTAACTGTGATATGGCGGGTGTAAACCAGCCAGAGCTTAGGAGCCCTCTGCTGAATTTCCGAGGGCAAAAATGACTAGTTTATATTTTGGATTAGTCTTCAATGTTGCTATGAATGTTTTTGACAAGTAATGAAATTCTTGTTGGTTTACTATAGAGGATTAGTTATTCTTTGTGAACATTTTTAACGAATGATACGTTTTATTTTATGTATCCAGATAGAAACGTGTGAAATTTTTCGTATTCATTAATTCGGTTATCACCCGTGGTATGAAAACGTTACACTCGTATTTGTGGAAAAGAAATTTACGTAATAATTATGGTTAACTCAATGTTTCTTAACCCTGAAGGAACGTTATTTTATGACTGAACGACATAGTGCTTGAAATATCGCTTGTATATGTAGTATGCACGAAGCGTTTGAAATATAGGACTAAAATAAATGATTTCAGGAACATCAGTGGTTTAAATAGGACTAAGTTAATTTGATCCTGAGCTAGTTTAAGTCTTAGCATCATCTGCAATTGAGCGAGTGTGACACTGAAAACAGTGTAGGTAATGTGTGGGTACGGCGTTGCAGGCGCAGCATCTGGAAGAACAAGTGGGAGATGGTGTACACCGGGCCCAGTCAGGTGCTGGTCAAGCCCTTGGAGGGCACGGGGCCCAACGGCTCCCAGGGCATCATCGTTCGCTCCCAATACGGCTTCGAGATCCACGACGTGCGCATCATGGGTGAGGCTTTGTTGTGGGGGTAAGGCTTCAAATGATGGGCTTTTATGTCTTACGAAGGTACACGAGTGCAGACTTGCTGAATCTTATTGAAGGGTACCGACCACGTAGTCCGACATAACGTAGCTGAGACTAGCATGGATTGTTGGCTGTGGTAGAGTAGGCGCCACGGTCTATCCTTCATCTAGACCAGGAGTTCCCAACCTTATCTAAAGGGGTACATTTAATGCTAGTTTATAGTTCCTAAAACCTAAAAGTTCTGATAGAAATTCAGTGGAATTTTATTTTTCTACCCACCTTTTTGTCATAAGCATTCAGGAGTACATGCTCATCTGTCGAAATACTGAAGGGGTACAAGGTCAGAGAAAGGTTGGGAACTCCTGATCTAGACGCAACGTCTAGTGGGTGCAGAGATACTGTAGTGTTAAGTCTGGTCTTCTTATTGAAGCATCTCTGTTGATTACATGCCTTGGTAGAAATTGTTCTAGAGGGCAGGCTAGTTATTTTCTTCATTGGTTAGAAATGTAGGTAGTTAGCTTGTATCGTTTAAATATTATGAAAATTATAAATTGAACAAACATGTTGATATTGTAGGATGTAGTACATACCCTTCAGAATGTGGGTCAGGAAGTGTGTTATAAATAATTTTCCTATAATGGGAAGAAATAACGAAAAACCTGTATTTTAGGATGTAGTTATGAGTAACTTCTTCCGTGTGGGGCTGCAATCGTACTGCACTGCTTTGCACTAGAGCACTACTGAACTGCACTGCACCCCGACCAATGATTAATGCAGCACCGTGGCCAATAGCAGCACTGTTCTGTCACTTGCACCTGGCACCTGCACACCAGATGTGTGTTCTTCATGCTCACTAATGATTGTGGTGAGTACACGGTGTGTAGATGGTGAGTACACGGCGTGTATGAGATATTCACGTGTACTTCTATCATCATGCATCTCAAAGCCACGTAGTCCTTATTTATTTTGCTTGGCCAAGTACAGCCATGTATATGTTCGGAAAATAAAAAACCATGTACAGTAGTGGTCGTGTGGTGAAGGATTTGGTGCTGTGTGCTGAAAGATGTGGTCCTTACTGTAAGTAATGCTGCGGTTTTTCTCTGTTCGTTATAAGAATCAAGGTTTCACAGAATACGGTATATTAGTAAAGTTTTCAAGAGAGAGGGGCGGACCAACGTCCATGAAGAAAGTGTCCATGGGCGCAAATGGTAGTGGATTTGCAACCTTGTACACCTTCATCATGAACGTCGGTCGTCCCTTCTTTCAATTTTGTACACTATTTCCGTACACTACCCTCACTCATGAGGTTGTCACCGTACACTTTGCTCATTCTGCAATGGATTTTAACAGCACTACGTTCTGCTTGCAGAAAACGGATTACACTTCGTAACTCACATATGGCGGGAGCATTGGTCGTATTATAGCTGTCATGTTTAGTTATCCGTATCTCGGGTAGTCGCGATGTATCCGTTTTAGCGATTATGTGGAGAAATAAGTAAGATCTTGCAGTTTTTTGCTAATAAAATTAATATAGTACGTAAATTTGGCTGCTTTTTATGGCCCATCGGAGGTTACAAAAACAGCTCTTGTATAAGCTTTTGAAGTCCTGCCACCCGCTTTACTTCATTAACGAGATTATTTTGGTAAGATCTTAACTTACGTGCATAGTATTCTAGGCCTGGAGTTTCGCCGCGAGTCTCCCTATTGCCAGTTGATGAAGCGTCAGGGGGCGAGTTAGTGGTTTCTTGCTTGTCAACTTCACGAATTCGTAAAAAAGAGAAGACTATTTCAGTTTTGAATTTTCATCTTCTGTACCACTGCACTTGCTCATAAAACAAATTTGCATTAAAATTATTCTTTATTTAGTCGCTCAGCGATGAATTCAATGAACATTTTGGCGTTCCGAGGGCAGGTCACGACCGTTACCTGGTGGCGCAGACTCCTGAGACGCTTCTGCTGGGGGACCTGTACAAGAACCTCCTCAGTGAGGTGGGCTGCTTCTGCTGTGTGCTGTGTAGTGTGTGCAGTGTATTAGCACACCTGACTATCGTGTGCTGTGTAGTGTGTGCAGTGTATTAGCACACCTGACTATCGTGTACTGTGTAGTGTGCATAGTGTACTAGCACACCTGACTATCGTGTACTGTGTAGTGTGCATAGTGTACTAGCACACCTGACTATCGTGTACTGTGTAGTGTGTGCAGTGTATTAGCACACCTGACTATCGTGTACATACTGTGTAGTGTGCATAGTGTACTAGCACACCCGTCCATCGTGTGCTGTCTATGGTACAGTGTTCTATTGTGTTTATTTTGAAGACCTACGCTGTACTGTATCTTTTGTGAAGTACAGCGTGTAAGTTTTGTCTAGTGTGCTGTTCAAGATGCGGACTAACAACTATTATTTACTGCATTGTGTAAAACTCTTTACAGTCGCTGTGAGACTAGCAATCGTTAAACTAGTTAACTATCGAAACTTCGGAAATCATCGTTTCCTGAATATAAATTTCACACAATACTGGTCTATGAATTCTCTAATGGTTCGTTCTTTTAATTATGAAAATACAATTCCTCTTGTAGGATGATGTTTAGTCTGTAAGTCTAGTTGTGCGCAATGTGTATCAGAATATGTTTGCATAATCGCTTGGCATCTTCAATCTATAATAACCGAACATTATTGTTATTATTGAACATTGTTATTTATAGTTATTGTTTAACCAAGAATCCATTTAATCCTCTCAATAAACTCTGTTCTTCACCCTATCCTCTGATTTGTTACTAGATTCTAGTCAATTTACAGGTAAAAGCTGTTTTACGATTTTTCAATCGTAGTTAATTTTAACACAAACCTTTACTCAACAACTAAGTGAGCTATCATTCTTTTCACATCCCTCCTGGAAAACCCCGAAAATCCGTTTATGGAATAAGCACATTTTTTGCTATTATGTCCTTTGATTCGTACTGTAACGTTTGTTTGTACAGAATGGTTCTTTCTAAGTAGGGATATCTAAGTAACGTTCAAAAATCGTCTCAATAAATTTTGGGAAAGGAACCCCCTGATTCAGTAAAATTCTAATTCCATATCATTCTTAACTCTGGGCTTGTGTATGTAAGAGTATGTTTGCTTGACGGAAATGCTTGTAATTGATTAAGGTGTACGCACGTGATTGCAATATTTGTACAGGGTGTCTCAAAAAAAATGTACTCACACTTTAACCGTTGCTAACATGCTGTCTTCTTTGTGTTGCAGGTGTGAGGTTTGAACCTTTGCGAACATGATTAAATGTGATTAAAGAATCATGTTCACAAAGGTTCGAACCTCACACCTGCAACACAAAGAAGACAGCATGTTAGCAACGGGTAAAGGGTGAGTACATTTTTTTGAGACACCCTGTATATCTTGAGGTACATGTACGTGATTGATGCCTTCACGGTAGACGGCATGGGATTGGGTAGCAGCCCAAGAATGGACCAAACGGCTCGTTCCTGTTGCCATATTCTATTCTATTCTAATGAATTGAGTCCAATTAAACGAAGATATTTTTGAGTGCAGGTGCAATGGATGAACCCTGGCGACGAGAAGTTCTACTTCGACAATGAGAACGTGTGCCTCATCTTCAAGGCTGGCGAGCTCAGCCTCGTAGAGTACGGCAACAACAGCATTCTTGAGAGCGTCAGGTGCAGTGTGGTGATCTCACTTGACTTGGGTGCTGTGTGACTTGGCCTGGGTGCTGTGTGACTTAATCTGGGTGCTGTGTGACTAAATCTGGGTGGTGTGTGACTTGACCTGGGTACTGTGTGACTAAATCTGGGTGGTGTGTGACTTGACCTGGGTGATGTGTGACTTGATCTGGGTGGTGTGTGACTTGACCCGGTTGTGTGATTTGACCTGGGTGGTGTGTGACCTGTGAGGATGTGAGTAAAACCAAAAACTTGTGTTTAGTTTCACTACCTACATATTTTTTTGTCTGTGAACTACTCGACAATCACGAACGCATTGATTTACTTACTTGTCATATGGGTTGTTGTTGTTGTTGCTGTTGTCCAGCTCCTGTCAGCTCAGGCAGCCAGCCTCGCACAAGAAGCACGCCACCGTCACGGGGTCCTGCCAAAGTTGTGTTATGGTGTGTATGTTGTGTTGTCGCCTCTGTCAAAGTCATTTGGGTCGAAAGCTGTATTGGCAATACGTATGTTATTTGTTTGTGTTGCGTTTTACTGTTTGAGGTACGTACATAGAAGTGATGGTTATTAAACTGCGCATCGAATGAAAATCTGCCGAGCCTTAGTGTTCAGTTGCCATGCCGCTCTGATTAATAACTGTAATTTTTAGTACGATTTTTTTTTAGCGTGTTCCTCTACGTTAGAGTTCTCATTTTGCTCGTACATCCTCGCCTTCAAAGCGTAGCAAAGCTTCTTTGTTCATTTGATCTCTAACTTCTGCAGCATACTGCTTTGCGACTTTGCACTAAAAATAAGTCGTCTTTAACTATGAGCAGATGTTTCCTTCTGATTCCTTTCGTATTTCTTAATATACATGTATGCCAAGCTGTACATCGCGGAAGCGTTTGTGTGCTTTTTTTATATTAAAATCTTGGCCTCAAGGTGACCAACTGTTGATGTGCACATGTAAACTTCATACTAATTTCGAGCTTTGTTCAGTGACAAATAATCCATTTCAGCGATCTATTCAGAATATTATATTCATAAGGCCTATGATCTCTTCGACCGAAGATTTCTGGTCCTCCATTGAGCGGGATACAGGTAGTGTTGAAACATCCCTCAGGTGATCTAAAAGTCATACGTTTTTCTGACATGTGAAACTTTTCACAGGACCGAGTTCTTGAACCCTCATCTGATCAGCGTGCGCATCAACGAGCGCCCGCGTCGCGGAGACCCTGACAACAAGAAGATGGCCTACCTCCTCGACCTCAAGACCATCCACATCGGTAAGTCAGGCTTGTGTGCTGTGCTTGTGTTGTTGCCCTGAGTGTCTGTGTTGCTGCCGCTCAATACTTTGCTTCCTGTTGTTGCCCTGAGTGTCTGTGTTGCTGCCGCTCAATACTTTGCTTCCTGTTGTTGCCCTGAGTGTCTGTGTTGCTGCCGCTCAATACTTTGCTTCCTGTTGTTGCCCTGAGTGTCTGTGTTGCTGCCGCTCAATACTTTGCTTCCTGTTGGTTAAAATAGAAGCGTATAATTGGGTATGTGGCAGCGATGTATTGAAGGATGAACGTCGTAGACTTGTTGAAGAACTTGCTGGTTGACTCTCTATCTAGGAATCGAGTGGAAGATCAACCTGGGAAATGTGAAGCCGTTGGAGGGTTCCCCCTCCTATTGGATTTCAAGATTTCTCTCCATTCTCATGTTATTTTCTTTCATTCTCATGCTACTTCCCTCCATTCCTTTGTCACTCCCTCCATTCCTATATTATTACTCCATTCTCCAGTCGGATATGGTAACCTTTATGTTTTTAATATGAGCCGCTACCAACCCATTTAACAATTCTTTTCTTACATGTTAATGGTATGTTCGTGAGCAGCCCTCCAAATTTTTAGACAACCTTTCATGCCTATATTACGAGCTTACAGTTCCCGAACCCCTCGACCTATCACGGGCCATTTACAGTTCACGAACTCAAATAAGGAAGTAGAAGAAAGTTTACTTGTTTTGATATTACCTTTCACTCAACATGTACAAGCAAATTTAGACTATCAATATTCTGGCTTCTGTACCAGTACCAAACTTTAAATTGGCACGGGCCTCGTGGAAGCGAAGATTGCTCGGCTTTGGATGCACGCAAACTTCACCACAATGCCTCATTTATACAAAAACAGTTTGAGTTGGATTGATAAGAGAAGAAAGGCCTGTAGTTTGGACAGAAGAGGAAAGCTGTGTTCATTGAACTCTCTTGAATAATACTCGAAGAACCTCAGCAGTGACTACAATGTTTATGAACTGAAGTCGCGCGCTGTATGAGTGATTATTGTTTGTAACTTGCAAACAATATGAGTTTTCTGTATGAGGGATTATTGTTTGTAACACTTCCTTGCGAATTAGTGCCTGTGAACTAAAAAACGCCCAACAAACCCCATGACTTAGTGAATGCTTGAGTTTTTTATTACGAAACTTCATGTTCATGCTACAACACCATTAGCTCCTGTAACTCCAGCTTCATGTCCACGATACAACACTATTAGCTCCTGTAACTCCAGCTTCATGTCCACGAGACAACACTATTAGCTCCTGTAACTCCAGCTTCATGCCCACAATACAACACTACTAGCTTGTGTAACTCTAACTTGCTGCGTGCAGTTGACCTGGTGTATGAGAACAGTCTGGGGCAGATCAACCACGACAGCCGTGTCGACTGGCTCGAGCTGAACGAGAACAGCCGCAAGTTGCTCTTCAGGGACCAAAGGCGGCGACTGACTCTCGTAGATGTCGCTTCTAGGGCCAAGACCACCATACTCGGCTACGCCACTTTTGTACAGGTCGCACTTCCCGACTGATTCAGTGTGATGGCTTTGCTTTGTTCTTTAACACGTTGAGTGTGATATGACCTATCGGTGGGTTGCTCAGGTTAGGTTCTGTAGTTTTTTCAAAGCTTTCTAGGGACTATGTGTACAAAGTAAAGATATGCACCGGCTAAGCAATCGCAGGAAATGTGTTAAAGTCGTTTATTTAAATCCATGGAAAGTCATACTCTAATGCACCAGTGTGCACAAGTCACACTTGACTCTTTTTGAATAGGTTTTGTCTTGTGCTTTATTCATTTATTTATTCATTTATTCAAGTAAGTAATGCAGGAGCACAATGTTCACCTACGTTATTGTTGAACAATTGACACTTTTCATCGTACTGTCTCACATATGCTTTGTTATTTTCTTTGTGGGTGAAATTATTTGCAGGTAGTATAAATGTCTTACGTACGCCATTTTCTGCTGGTATAAGATAGCTGTGCCTTCATTATTGGCTTCAAAATAAGGGACTGTTGGGCAGTAGCTGCACTTTTGTTTCTGAATTCTGCATGATTGCTTCAAGAGACAAAATGTCTCCACCTGAACCACGCTAGGAAAACGGCTCTTCTTTGGATATTGAATGCGTCCATGACTACAATCAAAGCATGACCTTGGCGATGACACTGCATTTCTGACCTTTAAACGTTTTTTCTATCTAATGGAGTCAATGCTTGAAGTTTTGTACAGATATGAGGAGGGAAAATATTGAAACGATGACTGTTTGGTTACGTGAGGAAGTGTTGGAAGGAGATAGATTTTTGATTACTTTGAATCGTTTATCGTTGTGAATGAAAGGATAGTGAAAGATCTGGGTCCTAGAGTAAGAATGACAAACCAACCATTGAGACGGGTCTTGAAATTGTTAGGTAAGATGTAAAAATAAATTTTTGAGCGAGTTAGATTGCTCCGACCATCTACGAGTATTATGGCACGGAGACTGAAAGATGCCTAACCGTAACTGAACGTGGGTGAGATGAAATACTTAAGATGAATGGTTTGAATGAGTGATAAATGAGGATGTACGACGTAGTGCAGATATTAAGAACGAGTTGTCGGACAAGGTTGAGTGGGGAAGTTTTTTTACGGGCAAATTGAAAATGAACGAGCACCGTCTGACTTAAACAGTGATACACTGACGATTTCTGTCTCATACGAGTTCTGTGGAAATCTAGAATTCCACATTATAATAGTATGTAAACATCATGAATTCATTTCAAAATTTAAATCGGTTGTAATTATTTCCCATTACAAATTAATAGTCTTTCCGATATGCATAGATAATTTAATGTTCACCAGATTAAATCGCGTTCAAAGTCTGAAATTCATTAATATTCCTTTATTTGTATTTTGTTAGCCTTTGTTCTCTTCGGAATAATGAACATGTATTTCTGATTCGTTGTATTTACCAACACTCAATAATAAAAGCCGAAACATTTCTTTGACGTCACTTCTACTGGAACAGAATGGTAAATGGGCGTTTGATTGTGAAACTGGTAACAGGCATCAAATGGGACAATTTAGTGCTAGGTAATGACTTGGTGGTGTGACAGTAACCCTTCATGTGCACCACAGTGGGTACCAGGCAGTGATGTAGTGGTGTGACAGTAACCTTCATGTGCACCACAGTGGGTACCAGGCAGTGATGTAGTGGTGTGACAGTAACCTTCATGTG
>VCRD01003828.1:32277-54556 GCA_006783055.1 Trinorchestia longiramus
TCGGATAATTACTTCGATAATTATTCGGTTGTTTTACCCAACTCCCATGCCGTATTTCTAGCCGCGTCAACCATGTCGGCAGCGGCAGTAAGTGTTAGTCACTATCCCTGGAAAAGGTTTTCAAAGTGGATTGTACAAAAAACAACTAAAGCAAAAAATAATTATGCCTACCAACGTGGCACACGGACATCAGGAAACATTTCAGATTCTCTGTCTAAAGAACGTGATTATGTTGCCTCCATTGTATACGACAGAAGGCCTCACTTTTCTTCAGTGCTCGAGGACGATCTGGATTTGTCATAACATTTTTATTCACATTCTTGTAAGTGAAATGGTTTTCTGGTTTGACAGAACTTATGCTTCGTTCGAATGCACGTTGATTTAGGTCTCAACAGCATCATGGATGAAAAAGATTTTCACTTTTGAAACTACTTTATTAAGTAGTACATGCAAAAGCAGGTCAAAAAAACAGGTTTACAGTTTTGAGATGAAGCAGACATAACAAAATTTGAAACAAGAGATGTAACAGAAAAATTTCGGAAACTGGTGAAAGACTAAATGAAGGATTCATTGTTACTATGTATCAAGCAGCAAAATTTTCCCGAAAACCCTGTGTTTGTTTTATTTAGAAAGCATTTGTATGCTGAATAGCGTAGTAGCGATTTGAAATGATCATTGTTGTGATGTATTTGTTTTGAGAATGATAAGACTTTTGTATGCTGGATTAACAATGACCATCACCTAAAATACGTATAATACCTACCACGTCAGAATTTATATGTATCACCAATGATTACCTCTTAAGTCATCATTGAAAAAGCGAAGTTTCATTTGTTTCCCCCTGTATATTTAACGTTCATTGCGTGATGTGAATGTTCATGTATACCCGTAGGTACTGCTGTTCTATCATCCATGATACTACGCATAGAATACCTACCACTTAAGGGTTTTATGATAAGGCATTTTTAAAAACCAATGCTGTTACATTTCTTATGTACCAACTTTATTGTAAATATACGTTTTTGTTTTGTTTGTTTTGTGGTAGACTCTACCGCACACTGCGGAGGCAGAGGCTATGTGGCGCACCCTGGGGCGTCTAACACTGGAGGCGCGGCAGCTGTATATTGCAGAGCGGTGCTACGCAGCGCTGGGTGACGTGGCCAAGGTGTCCTACCTCAGCGAGATCAACGCCATCAGGGACAGCGTGCAGGAAGCCACAGGTACGCTTCTTCTTGCTGCTTGTATCTGGTCCAAGTTTGTTATAGTTTTTTGTTGACGATGACCTCAATTTTACCGTTTATAATGATTGGTTAAATAGTTATTCATCTTGTTTTCCAAGTATATATATGGGGCTTTGATGTGGTTAAGTAATTGACAAATTAATGGAAAATTGTTAACAATATCATTAAAAAAATAATTAATTTGATGGGAAGTATGTTGTACCCGGCTTAACGACATCACGCTACTCCATTCTCAACTCGCTTGAGCGCGGAACACACGCGTGATCTCCATGCTATCATGATTTGCTCGACTACTCCCTGGTCATGCAAACCCACTGCCTCCTACATTCCTCTTCTATCAATGCAACCTTAACTATTCCTAAGTGTCAAGGAGGCCCAGAATGTTCTCTTTCCTTTTTCTTACAGATTTGTTCGATCCAATTCTGAGTTTATTTATTTGGCCCTATTTACCAGGTGTTTTGCTTAAAACACAAATTTGTTTACTTCTGTTACGTAGTGTTGAATGTTTATAACTTACGAGAAATCTGCATGGACAAGATCTCATGGAAAGAGTGACGGTATCAGCTGTCAATGCGTGAAGAGTAAAGTGAAATTTGGAGTTGAAATAAGAGGCAATTGTGATGGCAGGAATTTACACGGAGATTGTGTGTGCAGTACACTGTAATTAAGGAAGCTTGAGGGGCCATGTAGTTCCTGAAATAGTTAATATGTCCAGGCGAAGACGGGTTGGAGGAGTATGAGGTACAGGCGCGTCTAGCAGCGCTGGACCAGCAGTTCAAAACTGCTGAGACCGCCTACCTTGCCAACAACGATCTCGAGGCTGCCATGGAGATGTACCAAACTATGCATAAGTGGGACGAGGGTAAGTAATCTATTATGGGAAGTATTTATTTTATTCCAACCTGCTGCTACTGTTCAGTATTGCTTTGAAACTTCAAAATTCATACTTTTTTAAGCGTATATACGAGTATAACCAGAATTGGTGTAGACCATGAGCAATTTCGACTGTAGATAAGCGAGCCGATAGACCTTGCGTCGTGTGTTGCTCAATTGTTCAATTCTGTCAGTCCTGTTTATTTCAGAAATGTTACGCAGATACCCGGCCATCGTTTTATCTGAATTACGAGGCAAGACGCTGTATTTTACTTTGGTGCTGAATTGCAAAAATGAACATTTAATACTGCCACACTGAAGTCCAGTGTTACCTTTCCAACAGCCTCCTCTGTAGTCCCAAGGCCATGTGCATCGAATGCATTTTAGATCTTTGTTATTAAGAATTGGCATTTTTGTCTGGATTAGTTATTGTTAAAGAATTAACGTTCATACGTGGGAAAATGTTTCCCTACTTTCTAAATTGATTTGTGTATAGTTTGTTTGAAAATTATATTCACAGGTTTATATTCCCGGAACGGTTGACGAAATATTACTTAAATCTAAGAAATTGCCAGTTCCACTAGTCTTACAATCAATCTGCAACCAGTGAATTGCACAAATCAAGTGCATAGAGGGGTGTTACAGTGCAAGAGATGGATACCAATTTCAGATATTTATCAGCTTCTCGTATGACTACAGTTTACCGTGGAGTTGCTGGTATAGCGCCAGCCGGAGGATGAAATTAATGCGTTGTTTTTGGCATGGATACAGCTGTGGAGCTGGCGACTCTGAAGGGCCACAATGACCTGGAAAACTTACGGCTAGCGCACACCAAGTGGCTGCTGGAGACACACCAGGAGGAAAAGGCCGCGCAGATCAAGGAGCGAGAGGGTGACTACGAGGCTGCTGTCACGCTCTACCTCAAGGCCGCGCGACCTGCTAAAGCTGCCAAGTGAGTCTTTAGTGCTTTTGTGGCTGATTGGGGATTGTTTTCTACGAGAATGTAATGACTAATATGATTCTAAGAAATTTCTCGTACATATTTCTGGCGGGTTGCACGTCCCGCCCTAGCTGTCAAGAGCTGCATTGGGCTGTAGATCGAGACACGACTATGTAGGTAGTTTATTTAAGGTTATTTCTAGTTATGTCTCTAATCTACACAGATAGGTGTCTATTTCAGAAGTTGTGCCAGTTGTATGAAGTTAATTAGCAGGAGGTTGGGTTGCTTAAATATCGCTTCAGCACATTGGCTTATGTTTCGATTCATTTTGTAGTTTGGTGATCAGCATTCCTGAGCTGCGTGATGACAGCAGCATGATCGATCGCATTGCTGAAGCACTCACAAAATCCGAGCTACATGAGCGTACCGGCGAGTTGTACGAGCGCACAGGCCAGCCTGAGCGTGCCCTTCAGTGCTACAAAACTGGCGGAGCCTTCGCTCGGGCTGTAGAACTTGCGAGGCGCACCAAACCAGACGGTGGGTCAAGTCTCACTAAGTTACTCTCTTGGTGTTAGCACTTGTTAGGTGGAAGAAACCAGATGTCGGGCCAAGTCTCACTAAATTGCTGTCTTGGCCTTAGCACTTGCGGGGCGCACCAAACCTGACGGTGGGCCAAGCCTCACTAAATTACTCTCTTACTGTTAGCACTTGCAAGATGCACCCAACCAGATAGGGGGCCAAGTCTCTCTAAGTTTCTCTCTTGCTGTTACCAGTTGCAAGACGCGCCAAATCAGACGGCGGGCCAAGTCTTGCTAAGTTTCTCTCTTATGTTAGCACTTGCAAGATGCACCCAACCAGACGGGGGGGCCAAGTCTCTCTAAGTTTCTCTCAGTTTGGTCGCCAATGATAATTTCTTCTGTCGATCAAAGCTACCGCAAGTTTGTTTTCACGATGTTACTCCCAAAGTGCGGTGTGTTTTTAACATTTGATTCAAATCTTTGGTCAGTTTATTGCAGTTATTTTCCTATATGAAATCGCTTTATGAAGACGTATCCTTTGGTATGAAACGTAATTGATTTCTGGCATTTATGCTTTGATATTTATGTTGTCATTTAACAATTTTTTTGATCTGTCAAAATGCTGACAGTGGATTTAACGCATGAAACCTTCAATTAATAAAGGTATTTCAATACATAAATTTTCATATTATGAGGAAACTTTGTAAAACAATTGAAATCGAAGAATAACTGGATTTTTTTTAAATTTACGGGTCATGGACGAACTGAAAACTAGTTCGAAAGAAAAAGTCTTACGATGTCCCATAGAACACGGATAGTTTTCAAGCATAGAAATTGATAGAATTACTAAGAATCTTCCAGGCAAGAACTGTGGTATACTTACTAGTTATTGTTTTGTGTAATAATTCTAAGTATGTAGTGTGAAAACTTCAATTCATGTATGATTCAATGAACATCCATCCAGTTCAAAGTTACGAAGTCTCTAATTCTTGATGGCCTAATGGTTTGATGGCTTGATTTCTTGATGGCCTGATAGTTTATTGGCTAGAAGATTTGATGGTTTGAAGGCATGAAGATTTGATGGTTTGAAGGCTTGAAGACTTGATGATTTGAAGGCTTGAAGATTTGATGGTTTGAAGGCTTGAAGACTTGATGGTTTGAAGGCTTGAAGACTTGATGGTTTGAAGGCTTGAAGACTTGATGGTTTGAAGGCTTGAAGACTTGATGGTTTGATGGCTTGATTTCTTGGTGGCCTGATGGCTTGATTTCTTGGTGGCCTGATAGTTTATTGGCTTGAAGATTTGATGGTTTGAAGGCTTGAAGATTTGATGGTTTGAAGGCATGAAGATTTGATGGTTTGAAGGCATGAAGATTTGATGGTTTGAAGGCTTGAAGACTTGATGGTTTGAAGGCTTGAAGACTTGATGGTTTGATGGCTTGATTTCTTGGTGGCCTGATAGTTTATTGGCTTGAAGATTTGATGGTTTGAAGGCTTGAAACTTGATGGTTTGAAGGCTTGAAGACTTGATGGTTTGAAGGCTTGAAGATTTGATGGTTTGAAGGCTTGAAACTTGATGGTTTGAAGGCTTGAAGGCTTGAAGATTTGACCAGAGGGAGTATTTCTGGCTGTTTCTAACCAAAGGGAGCATTTACTGTTTCAAATTACTTAGAGTATTACTAAATATTAAATAGGCTTGTCTATTACTTACACCACTTTAAATTTATGTATTTATTTATGTTAAACCGTCTGTACGTAAGGTGTTGAGCAATCAGCTGGATGACGAGGAAATGGAGTCCCTGGTCTCTTGCATTGCACTCAGCAGACAATCGAAAATAGTTGATTATTGAGCGATGAGTTAGTGTTATAAGCAAGTTGTGTTTTCTCCTCTGCGACACATAAACTGCTTCTTACGAGTGATTGGTGCAGTGTGTGAGAGAGGATGTGGTGTGCAGAGGTGGTGGAGCTGGAGGAACGGTTGAAGTGTGTGAGAGAGGATGTGGTGTGCAGAGGTGGTGGAGCTGGAGGAACGGTTGCAGTGTGTGAGAGAGGATGTGGTGTGCAGAGGTGGTGGAGCTGGAGGAACGGTGGGGGGACGAGCTGGTGGAGAGCAAACAATCAGACGCTGCCATCAGCCACTTCATCGAGGCTGGGAAGACCCTCAAGGCTCTCGACGCTGCCATTGCTGCTCGCCAGTGGAAGAAGGCTATGCACATCGTGCAGGTCACTGATCCTCTTGATTTCAATTGTGTTGCTGTGGATTTTACTTCGGTTGAAATTTGCTGGTACTCAGAGGGTGTTATAGCCAAGAATGTGATTCGTTTTCCCTGGTTCCCTAGCTTTTGATTTGCTTCTTGAATCCAGTGACAGAAAACATTTTTGACGTTACGATGCTTACTATCTTTTCTCTCATAATCATGAAGTAAGTCGTAAAGTGGATTTAGTTTATATCTTTATATCTCCATGTGAATTTATTTTGACAACAATTGTGTAGTATGTGTGGGCAGTGTAGGCATTAAAAATTGTTCTTTATTATTGTTTTGATCATTTATGCGAGTTATGCTTTGATGGCCTACTGGTCAATAGAGTTGGTATAGCCGACACTGTCAAACTCAAAAAATTGGATAAAAAAAATCAGCTTAGCGAAGATATTGTGGCTGCGGTGGTTAACCAGGCATAAAATAATAATACTAATAATTTGTAGCTGAGCTGCAGCTTCACTACGCTCGTTTCTAGCCTAACGCGAGTGTCGAATCTAACGTTTTTATGAGGTAATAATGTACTTTTATTACGCCACGGCTATCTTAATGTAGGAAGAAGTAGCCAGATGTATTGTTCAGTGTCAAAACATTCCTTTCGATACTAGTTAATTAGTCTTTCAGCAACCGTATTCATGAAATTATATTCTTCCCCTGGACTTTGTATCGCTTTCCCTGTGTTGTTTAATAGTTCGTAGGAAGCATATCATTTGACAAGGTCGTGTGTGCGTACTAAGTATTGGTGTGTGATGTGCAGGTCATAGAAGAAGACGTGGACTTACACTCGCAGCTACAGAAACTGGGGGACCACTACGCACACACAGGCGAGCTCAAGCTGGCTGAGAAGTTCTACGTGCAGGGGAAGCTCTATAACGAGGCCATACAAATGTACAACCAGGCTGGTGAGGTGCCCTTGCTCCTCCTACGGCATGGGACTTGGGTATTACTGTATGGGACTTGGGTATTACAGCATGGGACTTGGGTATTACAGCATGGGACTTGGGTATTACAGCATGGGACTTGGGTATTACAGCATGGGACTTGAGTATAACGGCGTTGGACTTGGGTATTACAGCATGGGACTTGGGTATTACGGCATGGGACTTGAGTATTACGGCATGGGACTTGAGTATCAAGGCATGGGACTTGAGTATCAAGGCATGGGACTTGAGTATCAAGGCATGGGACTTGGGTATTACGGCATGGGACTTGAGTATGACGGCATGGGACTTGGGTATCACGGCATGGGACTTGGGTATCAACCCAAGAATGGGCCAAACAGCTCGTTTCTATTGCTTGATTCTATTCTTATGTCTACACACTGCCCTCATTTATTATCTACTGAATTCTATTTTCAAACAGCGTTGTATTATTGCATTCATTCATTTACTTTTTATTACTTGTTATTTTTTAACATTGCCAGTACAGCTCATTGCTGTACTAAACGCGTCTGGCATCTGTACGTCTTTCCAATGGTCTCTTATATACAGTACTGTGTTGATATTTATTCTATGTGGCATAAAAGTGGAAGAGTTTTCCTCTTCTTGAAATTATCACTCAAAATCACAACTGAAGCTGGTCATTTCTTTGAGATTTTTCTAATGTAAGAGAAATTAGTTTCCAACCTGTTGAAAGAACTCAATTCATTTGATAAGTTCACTGAGCAGTAAGCCAGTAAGCCGTTGATTAATTCCAATAACGGCTTACTGCTAATCAGTTTTTTCCAATAGTGGTTGCATTCTCTGAAAAAATAGTGAAGTTTGTTACTCTACAATTGTTAATAAAACTTTAGTTGTATCATCCTTGCAATAGTCTTAAAATTGTTTCGAAATTTTGTAGCAAGCGAAGCAGCCTACAGTCGAAGTGTATATCCGTATTATAAGTACAGCATAAGCCTTTGCGTGTCCGTCCTGCAGGGGAGTGGGAGAAGGCACACCGCCTGGCTAGCACTTACCTGTCGGGGGCCGAGGTGACCATGATGTACGTGTCCCAGGCCGAGCAGCTGGAGGAGGCCGGCAAGCTCAAGGAGGCTGAGAAACTCTACGTCTCAGTTGGGGAGCCTGACCTTGCCATCACCATGTACAAGAAGCATCGTAATTACGATCAGGTGCGCCCTAGTCTCTCATTACAATAGTACACTGGATACTCAGATTTTAATCCTCTGTTATTTTTGAGAGGATAGGAGCTCCAACATTTACCTGTTTGCCTTTCTGTGCGTTGCTTTAGCACCAGAGCTCTGAGTACGACATCTTTAGAGGGCCTGGATATCGAAATGAGAATCCTTGAATGCTGCTCATCTTAAGTAATGAGTCTTCTGCCACTGAGTGAGCTCTTACTAGTTTAAAAATTGTATTTATCAAGGCTATAAATATTCTGTCGACATACCACACGATCATCACGTTCCTGTTTTAGTTCCTCTTTTAATCAGTGCAGTCGTCGATGTAGCCCGGGTATTCTGAACGATAAAAGCACTACATGTTCATGAATTTAAGATTAATTTAGATGTTTGTTTAAATGTTTAGATTTAATTTGATCTAGCAGCCCGACAACGATGCCCTAACTCGTTGTTAGGATGTCCTTTTTATGCGGAGGGAGGCGTTTGGAATGTGTGTTACGTGTACAACTCTTTCTTAGTGCACTTGAGAGATTTTCAAAGGAACGTAGCACTAGAATTCTTGTTATTCTATGGAATAACCTTCCGTAAAATAGCAAGGAAGTCAAAGGAAGGTAATGATATTTGATAAAATATTTAATGTCGTTCAGTTGAAGTGTAATGTCGTAAAGAAAGAATGTTTGAATCACTCATAAATATAGTAATAGGCTAACGAAAACGCTTGTACTCGTATGTTGGTACATTTCTAACATCTGTATTTTTTGGTTATTCACTTGTAGCTTACAGATAACTGGTGGATCCAGTCAATTATATAGAGTTTTAGTACTAAAGTAGTAACATGCAGTAGCTATGTTAATAAGCATCTGTTTGACACGAAATGTACGTTTGGTTAGCTCGAACGCATCTTAACACGTTAACCGCCATGCCTGATATCAGAGATTTGTCACTACCGCCACGACTTTACCATTTTACGACTTTATCATTTAACCTTCCGTAAATATTTTAAATTAATTTTTGAAAATAATTATTAAAAATTTGGAAATGTACCACCGGTGGTATATGCGGCGGTAAGTGAAATCCTCAAATGTACCACCGGTGGTACATGTGGCGGATAACGTGTTAATGAAAAGAGTTCACAGCTCTCACAGTTACATACGTAGTTTGTATGTGCTAGAGCTGACGTTGTCAGAAGTAGGCTGCTCGCTGTTCAGTTTTTATTTAGTAGAGCTGACGTTGTCAGAAGAAAGCTGCTCGAATTTAGTTTTTATTTACTGAAGCTGACGTTGTCAGAAGAAAGCTGCTCGAATTTAGTTTTTATTTTCTGAAGCTAACGTTGGCAGAAGAAGGCTGCTCGAATTTAGTTTTTATTTACTGAAGCTAACGTTGTCAGAAGAAGGCTGCTTGAATTTAGTTTTTATTTTCTGAAGCTAACGTTGGCAGAAGAAGGCTGCTCGAATTTAGTTTTTATTTACTGAAGCTAACGTTGTCAGAAGAAGGCTGCTCGAATTTAGTTTTTATTTACTGAAGCTAACGTTGTCAGAAGAAGACTGCTTAAATTCAGTTTCTCCTTATCACGCACGTGCGTTTCGTGATCAGATGCTGCGCCTGGTGAAGCAGTACCACCCGGACCTGGTGCAGTCGACGCATCTGCACCTGGCAGGAGAGCTGCAACAGGAGGGCAACTACAGGGACGCAGAGAAACACTATGTCGCTGCTGACGACTGGAAAGCTGCCGTCAACATGTACAGAGCTCTGGACATGTGGGAGGAGGCGTACAGGGTAAGGAGGTTACGTGAGTTAATTTTGTATTGTCTTCTAGTAGATTAGAGGATATCCCCGATAAGGCATGTGAGTTCATTGCCATTTGGCCCTTATGGATCCAATATTTCTCTCTCGTGATCCTGTTGTTCAGAGTGAAAGCACCAAGAGGGAGAGTAAGCGGATTTTTTCTTCGATATAGTTTTATAGTAACCTTTTCTGTACTTTTTAGTTCATTATATCCATTCCTGTGGCAGGAAGTAGCGCCACTTGGTATTCCTAGGCATAAAATTTGGGTCATTGTTACACCAACTGGTATCCCTGCAATAAATAAGGAAAAAGGAAATGTCTCGAGCTTTTCTAATATCCTGATAAGTTCAGCTATAGCTTAGAAGCGTATTTTCGTGGGTTAGCTGGAGTTGCTCGATAAAGTACGTAGTATGTTTTATTATTGTTGACCTACTAAAGCCTTGGAGCTAGGGGCTCGCTCACTTCATGAGGATGGTGATGACTTTCTATTGTTCAGAGATATCCAGCTACTAACTGACTATTGACGTCAACGCCACCTCTTCACAGTATAAAAAATCTTGATGCTCAATTAAGGAACCTATATTGTTGTGTGCGCTCAGTCTTTTTACTTCTCCATATTTTTTGTAGTAATTGTTTTAACTTTGCAACTAGTATACTTTAGCAAAGTATTAGTTTGTCGAGATGTTTATTGCATGAGTAAGTGCGTTGAATTACACGCATATGCTAACAGTTGATTGTAGGGTGGACAGCACTAGTGGACTACTTGCATTTTTTCCCACAGGAAAAAATGCAAGTAGTCCACTAGTGCTGTCCACCCTTCAATTGATTGTACACGCAAGCTTCCTGTTACTGATAATTACCAATATTCTTTTAAGATGATTCTTGCGCTGTATGAGCACAATTGTCTAAATACAAGACACCGTTTAGGATCTTTAATTCCTCTTATGTGAATCCAATCATGGCGTTCTGGCTTTTACTGTTGACAACTTTCGGATGTTATTGAAAGACGGGCGTAAATAATTTGTTAATCATCACACTTTTGAACCTATCATCATTAATATCTACAGAACTATAAATATTTTCTGAATCTTGGGATCTAAGAAACTTCACAGATTCTGGTTTTCACAGATTTGTCTTGATGATATCGATCTTATTAAAATTTTGCAGATCTGCCGATATTTTACATATCTCACGTTGCGAAACGCTAGAGTTTCTATAAAGCGAGGCTTGCTGAATATTGTTACCTTGTGTGGTCAGGTTGGCAAGACGGAGGGTGGAGAGGCGGCTGGCAAGCAAGTGGCTTTCTACTGGGCCCGCACCCTCAGGGGTGACGCGGCTGTCAAACTCCTCAACAAGTTTGGCTTGCTGGAGGCCTGCATCGACTACGCTTGTGAAAACATGCTGGTGCGTATTGGTTTCCCTTGTAGGTGTGGTGGTCTTCCTTGCAGGTGTGGTGGTCTTCCTTGCAGGTGTGGTGGTCTTCCTTGCAGGTGTGGTGGTCTTCCTTGCAGGTGTGGTGGTCTTCCTTGCAGGTGTGGTGGTCTTCCTTGCAGGTGTGGTGGTCTTCCTTGCAGGTGTGGTGGTGTCTTGAAGTGCTGGAATACACTCTGCATTACATGCCGATATCTGACTTAAAGCAAGTTCGAAAAACTGATATTATGTGAGAAGTTGTTCGAATTTTAGACTACTTGTATGTATGACAATAGGTCGAAGTAAAATATTGTGGCGTATGATGATTTAATTAAGGAGTTCTGGCGTTTTTTACCTATAGTTTAATTATTGCATTTGGAGATACCTGCGGTAATAATTGAGTTACTTTTCCCAACTGCGAACTCATTCTTTCCACGATACCATTTTTGACCATGTAATGTTTGGAAGCAGCTGCCGATGGACAGTCTGGTGCACAAGTATACTGTCGACTGACCTGTTGCCTACGTGCGCATACCTTTTTATTGCACCAATCGTTCTACTAATTGCATCTTAATATTAAAGCGATCGTGGTATGAAACACGATACCCCGATTAACACTTGTGTATATCTTTCGAAAACTTGATTGAACATCGATGTCAATAGTTTAAACATATTCCATAAACTTGACAAAGTGTGAATCAGCCTAAAAGTGAAGAGCTGATAGTCAGCATAATGAAATAGTATGTATTTCTGTGCCTTGAAATTTATGACTACATACAAATTTTGTACGCATGTTTTCATCGCAGTTAGAGATCGTGTTTGACCTGGTCAAGATTGGATGTTTGTTTCGTTGCAGTTCGAGTTTGCGTTTTACCTGGCCAAGATTGTACGTTGGTTTTCGTTACAGTTCGAGTTTGCGTTCGATCTAGCCAAAATTTCGATGAAGAAGAAGTTGCCTGACATTCACTACAAGTACGCCATGGCGCTTGAGGATGACGGCAAGTACGCCGACGCTGAGAAGCAGTTCATCGAGGCTGGGAAGCCAAAAGAGGCTGTCCTCATGTGAGTGTAAAGTGAAAGACTGGTTTGTGCCGTGCTATGTTTCATAGTTTTTTTTTGTTATGACAACTCTCAAGTATAATACTTTCATGAATTGTATTTTCTTAATTAAGAAAAGTCTGAATTCTTGTCGTGGTCATAAACTGTTCAATAATTTTCGATATCATATCATTTCTTTCATATTTCAGAGGTGCTTAATCCTGTGTGATGTGTTGCAACAAGTCATATCACTCAAACATCCCATATATGACTGGCCTACAATAATATTTTCTTTAGTATTCTGGGTGAAAACTCTCCTCGAAGTTGCATATAGTTCTTACACGAGATCTAAAACTGTATGAGTTCTGTATAGTAGAAGACAAAATCCAAGAAAATATTGCACTGTGAGATTAACTCTTCACTGCGTTGCGTATCATACATGATACACTTTCCTAAAGTGACTACCGTCCTGCCATGATTATTTCAGAATCATTTTTGCTCGACAATCAAAAAATAAATTGTGCAGGGGAGGGTTGAAAAGGTGTTCTGTACCAGGTACGTGCATGCCCAGGACTGGGAGAACGCCCAGAAAGTGGCTGAGTGCCACGATCCCGAGTCTGTGGGAGACGTGCTCGTCGGTCAGGCCAAGCTTGCTTTCTCTCAGAAGAACCACAGCAAGGCAGAGAGCCTCCTGCTCAGGGCTCAACGGCCTGAGCTCGCTGTCAAGTTCTACAGGGTACGCCCTTCCTTTTTGTGTCTTAGTTTGTGCTTTTCTTTCCTCAATCTGCGCCCGACAATGTTGCTATGAGTACTTTTTCATCCGTAACGAATACCTGACAATGTCGCTACGAGTACTTCCTTTCTTAACGAATGCCCGACACTGTCGCTACGAGTACTTTTCTTTCATTAACGAATGCCCGACAATGTCGCTACGAGTGTGTGTCTGCATTGGTGTCTGCATACATTTTGAGTATTTTTTTTCTTCTGCAAACTCCTACTTTACTGTTAGAATGGAGTGTTTGTGTGTTTTTGCTTACAATAAAAACAAGACAAAGGAAAAAACTTTGTTAAGCCTTTCTAGTAATTTAGCATGTTTACGAAACAGAGACTCAAATGTCTTATTTTTTCTGTAATACGTGGGGATCCCGTTGAATCTTTGTTAGATGCGTTTTGATCTCATTTCCTCACTGAATTAATATATTGTGATGTGAAGTTTTTGTTGTCATCGCTGAGTTAAATTATGAGAACACTGAAATCCATATCTACCAACCGAAACAGAACTTGTTACGGTGGGAGTTCTTTTTTAATTATGTGCTTCTTTCATAATTATTCAGGCTTGATAGCGTAACTTCATGTCAACGGCTTATTGTATGATTGAGATAAATACGCGTGACTGAAATGCCTGTGCGCGAGTAAATTGACTTACGGGATTAAGATGTATGTGCATCATTGATGCCCTTACTTTAGACGGCATGGGACTTGGGTAGGAACCCAAGAATGGGCCAAACATCGTTTCTATTGCTTTATTCTATTGTATTCTATTATGTTTCAGAACAACGGCCTGTGGACCGACGCTCTGCGCGTGTGCAGAGAGTATTTGCCTCACCAGCTGACTGCGTTGCAAGACGACTACGACAACAGCGTCGGCAGCAGTGGTGGCCGCTCCGACGTGGAGGCCGTGATGGCTCAGGCGCGGCAGTACGAGGCCGAGGGCGAGTACCAGCGGGCCATACAGTGCTATATGAAGGTGTGTGTAGCGGGCCATACAGTGCTATATGAAGGTGTGTGTAGCAGGCCATACAGTGCTATATGAAGGTGTGTGTAGCAGGCCATACAGTGCTATATGAAGGTGTGTGTAGCAGACCATACAGTGCTATATGTTGTGTGTAGCGAGCCATACAGTGGACGTCCCAGATCATACTTGAGATTCACATGTTACCAAATAAGACATGATGTGTTTATTGAACTCGCTTGTTTGCTTCGAGTGTGTGAGGCATCCAGTTAACATTACTGGCCCGTCATTGTATGTTCGTTTGAGATTATTTAATTGTTAGAGTGTAACATTCTGTTGTATTTGTTACCGGAGCTGCTTAATTGGTCTTTCTTGTTACGAGAATTTTCATACAATTTCCTTGCTACAGTAGCTTTCAAAATATCAAGAATTTTGCACGAAGAAAGATACGATTCCATTGCGGTGCTCCACATCTTCAATAATTACTCTCACTTTGTTATTTAGTGACGATGTTAATTTTACAACGGTTGGTTATAATTGTGATCGTATGTCTAGTGTTTATTATTAGCAGACAATATAATGTCAACCCTATCTTCAAAAGCAAACGCGTTTAGTAATGTTTTAATTGCTGACGCTAGGAATGTAACTTTTCGTTACCTCGTTTGGATGCAGCGTTAATATCCTGTGCTACTTTATTCCCTGTTTTTTATTACAGTAAATTCTCCAGCCAGTGTTAACAATAGAATCCATGCGTTGATCTGCGACTTATGTTACATACTCGCGTCGTCGATGAAGCAGTTGGTGCGAAAGTACTCTTGTCTTATCGTGTCTTGTGTTGCAGATCACGCCCAGCACGGCCTCCGACGTCCAAGAAGTGGAAGAAGCCTGGGTGCAGGCCAGTGAAATGGCGGCCAAGAGGCTAGGTCACGACAAGGCCCGCGAGATCGCTGCTAGTCTGGGTGTGTTGCAGTTGCAGGCGTCAGTTGGTCTGGCCATGCCCTCACATGAACTTTGTTTGGCCTCCCACAGCTCTTTGTGCTCTGACGTGCCCTGTTTTACTGTGCCACTGAAGATAATCATTTTCTTTTTTTCTTTTGACTTTTTTTGGCTTGCTACGCTTCTTTGCACTATGGCTTGTAGGTCTGTACTGTAGGACTGAAGTTGACCTATCGGTTTTTTAATTGCTTTTGTAGAGCTATATTTTTCCTGACAAAGCAACGATGAGATGCGGAAAAAATTTATGATTTTCTGTGACGCACGTTAGCCCTATTAGCTCAGTAGGAAGTGTATCCATTAGTTTCTTACATTAATGAAACAACAACCAGTTCTTAATACTACTAGAACTCCAAAAATTCCTACTCGAAAATTTTAGTCACAATTATGATGATCGTATTTCAGTTCACAAAAGTAGCTCTGAGATGAGCTACTTTTTTTCTCCTATCCTTTAATGCTCACTGCAAATTGTTCAGTTATAGTTCTGAATAGTGTTTTTTGGTTTGATTTGACCATGGTACAAATTATCATGAATTCCTTAGGCCTTTTTAGCGCTGTGATGTCAACCAAGGTCTCGTGTGATTGTTGCTGAGCAGGAGTGTCTGATGCTGTCTTCTGTTCTTAATATTTTGTCTCATTTACAGTATTTTACCTCCTATACATACAAAATCTCGCCTCCTATACATACAATATTTCGCCTCCTATACATACAATATTTCGTCTCCTATACATACAAAATCTTGCCTCCTATACATACAATATTTCGCCTCCTATAAATTCAATATTTCGCCTCCTATACATACAATATTTCGTCTTCTATACATACAATATTTCGTCTTCTATACATACAATATTTCGTCTTCTATACATACAATATTTCGCCTCCTATACATACAATATTTCGCCTCGTACATATACATTCCATATCTCGCAAGAGTGTGCCGGAATGAGTGTGCTTAGTATTTATGCTGACGAGTGCATGGTCAGTGGGGCAGGATAAGGGCCACTGTGTTCAAATATGTCAATATATTAACCGTAACAGAGTACACATTCACATATCAAGGCATGCATATCCTTTTCAGTTAAATAGTTTGAAGCAGCAGCACTTACTGTTCCACCAGCACTTACTGTTCCACCAGCACTTACTGTTCCACCAGCACTTACTGTTCCACCAGCACTTACTGTTCCACCAGCACTTACTGTTCCACCAGCACTTACTGTTCCACCAGCACTTACTGTTCCACCAGCACTTATTGTTCCACCAGCACTTACTGTTGCAGCAGCACTTACTGTTGCAGCAGCACTTACTGTTGCACCAGCACTTACTGTTGCACCAGCACTTACTGTTGCACCAGCACTTACTGTTGCACCAGCACTTACTGTTGCAGCAGCACTTACTGTTACACCAGCACTTACTGTTGCACCAGCACTTACTGTTGCACCAGCACTTACTGTTGCAGCAGCACTTACTGTTGCAGCAGCACTTACTGTTGCAGCAGCACTTACTGTTGCAGCACTTACTGTTGCACCAGAACTTACTGTTGAAACACTTCAAATACCATTTTGTGAAATTAATTGACCCTTTATTGCTGACAGGCCCTCAACTGGTGTCTCTGCAGCGACCCAAGGGAGCGGAGAAGGTGTTCCTGGCAGGCCAGATGGTCAAGGAAGCCATTGACGCTCTTATTTTGGCCAAGGACTTCACGAAGGCGCAGAGGGTGGCCGCCGACCTTGAACCCAGGCTTGAAGATTACGTCGACAATGCCTATAAGGAGCATCTCAAGTCAGAAGGCGAGGCTGAGGTAATGTGACTATGTCTAGCAGTGCATGCCATTCTACAGAGGCTGTCGTTTTGCAGTTACTACGTTACATGTACTACATTGTAATTAGCTGTACTATAATGTACAGGTACTATAATTACCTGTACTATAATGCAGAAGAGTAACTGGTATAGTTACTCTTCTGCAATGTAATTACTTGTACTGCAGTGTAGCTTCTAGTATGTACTGTATTGCATGCGAGTGTACTGATGTCTTTTATCGTCGAGATACACGTTCTTGCATCAGTATTCATGATTTTTGATTGTATTTAGACGAGATGAAACAATAAACCGAGTAGATGAGAACATGTTCATACTGGCGCGCAGGTACTGGCCGGCGTGGACATACTGGCAGCGCTGGACATGTACCTGAGCAAGGGACAGGTGGACCGTGCACTGGATACAGCTGCTCAGCACGGGCCCCAGCTGTTACACAAGTACCTCGCCAGGCACGTGACCGAACTCATCAAGGAGGGTAGAGCTGCTGATGCTCTCCCTCTCTACAAGAAGTATGGCGCCCCAGCCTATGAGCAGGTGGGTAGGAGGTCCTGTTCTTCATTCCGAAGATACTTTCAAATACTAGGGTATTTGGGAAGAGAGAAGATACTAGGTTTAGAGGGTAGAATATTTTCGTGAGCTTCTCTCATTCTTTTTGATAATTAATGAATTAGGCCACATGTTTTGCTTAATTAACGTTCTTGCGGAATGTTATTATGCATACAAATATTCTGAGCTATCTGTAGCAAATAAAGAGCACTAGCTGTGACAATCTGCTATACGCTTTAGTTTGAAGCTAAACTAGCCTTATTTTTATCTTCATTCTTTTTGAGGAAGTTGCCGACGTGGAATTTCGATGGCTTTGTCGATTATTCTTTCTTTTGCTCCTGTATGCTTCTCTTTGCTCTTTTTTTTCAGTGTGACGTGGTCTTTATTGCGTAAAGATCTGTTCTCAGACTGGATACGACTTAAATTTGCAGTATACAAATGAACATAGTCACTCACATTGGCCAACCTTAGCGTTTTGATCGTACAGTTGGTAGTTCTTCATGCTGTTCGTCAATGTACATTTACCATCAAAATTTTGATCTGCCTCTCTCATACCTGACCATTCCATCGGCCTGACGCTGCCTATTCTTTCTTTTTACAGCATACCGAAGCGAACTTTTCATCCTACAACGCACTCCACCCGATAGGAATTATTATAATACATAAAAGAAATCTCAGCTTACCTTTTTATTTAATAGTATTCGGAAATACTTCAGTGCATGAGCCCCTGTACAGCTTAATACCTCGATTAACTTCGCACTTATCGGAGCTGTAAAGCATCAGTGTTTTTACTGCGTATTTTAGTTACCTTTAACCCTTTCGCGCCGACTTTTTTGTAAAATATATGATTAGTCTGGGACATATACGCCCAGTCGGCGCAAATGGGTTAAGTTCGTTTTTGTGATGCTGTGCTTCTAAAAACCAAAAACCTGTTTCACTCATCTGTGCCATGTTCTTGAATCATTTACTCCCTTGAGTTAGTCATTTGTGACTGAACTTCCATGCTCTGACATTCCTTGGTTTTCTACCCGTGGGATCTTGCAGAACTACAACCTGTACCAACACCTGGCGCGGTCCGTGCTGTCTGAGGGCGGTCTGAGCAGCTCCACTCCTTACCAGACGTGGGCCAACCTGCGGGACATGCTCCTGCTGGTGGTCACCAACGTCAGGAGCCAAGATGGCGGCCAGGGAGTCCTGGTGAGCTGTTAGTAATAATTTTTGCCTTTTTTGAACCTGTTTTGAATGATAAGTTATCCTGGAAGTTGAAATTCTCCATTGGCTTTTCTCGTTTACAGGTTGAGGAAACGTACCCATTCGATACGCTATGTAATTAACCCCACTACGTAGCAAAAATAGGATACAGAAAGAGTCATTGCGAGTAGTTTTCCTAAAATTGATTATTCGTGTGGTCGATACCGAAAATTAACCCATTCCAGCGCATATTTCTCGAAACAAAATTTTTGAACCAAAGCGTGATTGTGTCATTCTATGTACATATATAAGGTATTACTGTGTTTTTAAATACTTCTTTAAATACAATTAATCCCAGCTTAAATGATACGCCATTTTTTGTGAGAATAAACATTAGACGCCTAGTGATGTGTTCATATTATTGATGGTTATCACCAGCTTGGTCGACTGGTGAGCGAATCTGCTTGCGAGCGGAAAGACCCGGGTTCGAATCCCGCTGCCGACATGGTTGACGCGGCTAGAAATACGGCATGGGACTTGGGTAAAACAACCGAATAATTATCGAAGTAATTATCCGACCCAAGAATGGGCCAGAAGGTTCGTTCCTATAGCCTCATTCAATTCTATTCTATTCTATTATTGATGACAGGATGTATTCGAGGAGCTGCTGCTGATGGCACACTACTTCTCTGCTAGGTCTGCGTACAGCAGCACTGCGGACAGCGAAGAGCTTGCCACCCTCGTCTCTGTGGCGCTCCTCAGACACACCGACATCCTCCCTGCTGATAAGGCCTTCTACGAGGCCGGCGTTGCCTGCAAGGTCACGTAACGTTCTATGCCAAATGCTATACAAATTGTCAGATTTTGTGGTGATGACACGTATGTTTTATACCTGGAAAAGTTAGAGTATCTGAAAGAATAAAAGTTGATACATTACTAATTGCACTGCACACTTGTTTTGAAACGAAAACTTCACGTTGTTTTCGAGTCAAGAAAATCTGTGTTTACTTTTGATGTTATAGAAGTTCCTTGCATCTATAAAAATATTTCTGTTTAGATTAGTTTGCTACTCTGGTACTACTTACATTATTGGGCTACAATTTGTGAGCACATGATTTTTACTCTAAAATTCGTGTTTTACATTCTTAACCTGGTTTTCAAAATGTCAGTGGTGACGCTAGTATATAAATTATAATAAATTTAAAGTTGATTTTACTGCAAAGTCGCTTATATTCATTTTTCTCCAACTATAAAATCGCACAAATTTCAAACCAAACTGAAAAACCTTGAAGCTAAATGTGAGCTGTTTAGGCGATAGCGAAACTCTAGTACAGTTAATAGACGATGATGGTAGCTGTCCTAAAGTGAGAGAGACTTCACCGGTCACCGTCAGTAATTCAAAGCCCATTAAAAACGTTCGTGAGAAGCTGCTACAAATCTCGATGAAAATACGAGAAAATTAACATCTTTCACACTTTTCCTTGGAGGATGATTTCGCGATAAACAATTACAAATTACCTTGATCAAGGAAATTAATCGTATGCGAAAAATAAACTCAAGAAATTCAATATGCTAAGAAATAAAATGCTTAAGAATTTACACAGCTTTAACTATCATCGTTTAGATAGTGTGTGATAGTGCCTTACCAGTTGGTCAAGAGATTCCATAGTTTCGCAGCACAGCCGGGAGTTACGACACTTAAAAGTTGCTATCTAAAGGGTTTTAGTATATTTTTACCTGGAATTAATAGGTGTAAAAGGATGAAGGTGAATTTTGTGATACTTAAGAGAGATGGTACTTAATGAAGTAACTGCAACGTTGCTCACAGTAGAAATGATGACACTGTTCTTCTGTGTCGTATGAGCTGAAAACAGTGTGTACTGAGTTCACTCTATTGAACTCCAGAACTATTTCTCAGCTCAATTTCTCATTGAATTACACTACTTTTTTACACAATTTACTTGCCATCGTATAATCTTTTCTTGTGGGATCGTTTATTTCTGTTCCTGTTTCTATACATATTGTTTTCTAATTATACACTTCGGTGAGAGAAAGCAATGTTAATCATGGAAAAAACTTGTTCAGAGTATTCATCATCTAGGAAATTTGTGTAACATGTGTCTTGGTGCAGCTATCGTGATGATAATGAGGATACGTACGCTTGGCTCTCTAGGAGTCAGGCTGGAACAACATGGCGTTTGTGTTCTTAAATCGCTTCCTGGACCTGTGTGAGGCCATCGAGGAAGGGTCGTTGGATTCCCTCGACCATGCCGACTTCCTGGATACAGACGTGCCGTACGAGATCCCCCTTCCTGACAGTGTGACGGTGCCTGAAAATCTGAGGGAGGATGCCAAGGAATGGGTGCTCGCAGTGTCCATGGACCAGAGTGTGGAACAGGTGGGTGTCCAGGAGTGGGTGTTCGCAGTGTCCATGGACCAGAGTGCGGAGCAGGTGGGTGGTCAGGAGTAGGTGTTCGCAGTGTCCATGGACCAGAGTGTGGAGCAGGTGGGTGGTCAGGAGTGGGTGTTCGCAATGTCCATGGACCAGAGTGTGGAACAGGTGGGTGTCCAGGAGTGGGTGCTCGCAGTGTCCATGGACCAGAGTGTGGAACAGGTGGGCGTTATGTATTGATGGATTAAGAGAAAGGCTCTGAGAGTTGGCAATTGATGAAATATTATATATGAGCACCGCTTTATGGTCCCTGGGTTATTGAGTGGTTGTTTGTTCCCATTTTTAGTTCAAACGTGAGAATATCTCTTTTTATTTGTCCTGGAATACGCACGGTAATCTGGAGTTGGGTGTCTTGGTTTACAGATACTTGTGAGCGACTGAAAGCGTCCGATACCAGAGTAACGTTCGAGACATGATGTTATGTGCATTGTTGATTCACTTTAGCAATGGAGTGTATGATCCTAGTGATAGAATCCACATTTTTAAAAACATTTAAATATTTTCATGATGTTTAAATCATTTGAACTTTAAGAATGTTTCTTTTAAATTTTTATTCGTCTGTTTACAAGTCGCTAATTCGTCATAGGATTAATGTAATGTATTAAAGTTTTCAGATGAGAGATTTTTGAAATATTAGAGGTCAAATGTTTTTGTACTAGCACACTATTAGTATTTGCGACCTGAATATTGATGCACTTTGACTCGTTACGTCTCACATTGACTCATTACGCCTCACATTGACTCATAACGCCTCACATTGACTCATTACGCCTCACATTGACTCATTACGCCTCACATTGACTCATTACGCCTCACATTGACTCATTACGCCTCACATTGACTCATTACGCCTCACATTGACTCTTTACTCCTCACATTGACTCTTTACTCCTCACATTGACTCTTTACTCCTCACATTGACTCTTTACTCCTCACATCGATTTATTGAACCTCACACCGGCTTAGAACACTTCACATTGACACACAATACTTTACATGGACAACATAATACCATACAGTACCTCAAATTGGTACACAATATTCACATTGACACACAGTACCTCACATTTGTACACAATATTCACATTGACTCACAGTACCTCACCTTGACTCATAATATCTCGTGTTGATTCAGCATTGCTTGCATCGACCCACTGCGCCTCACATTGAACCAGTACCTCACACTCACTTAACACACTTCACACTCGCTTCACTCACTTTAAATTCCCATATCATAATTGATCCTCACCTCACACGACACCTCACTTTGACATTCCTCAATACCCCAGCAACTCACCCACCCCAGCAGCTCACCCACCCCAGCAGCTCACCCCCACCCCAGCAGCTCACCCCCACCCCAGCAGCTCAC
>VCRD01003829.1:751-54539 GCA_006783055.1 Trinorchestia longiramus
CTGCACGTGGAGCCATACTCTGCACGTGGAGCCATACTCTGCACGTGGAGCCATACTCTGCACGTGGAGCCATACTCTGCACGTGGAACCATACTCTGCACGTGGAGCCATACTCTGCACGTGGAATCATACTCTGCACGTGGAATCATACTCTACACGTGGCTTAGGTTATATAGCATTGATTGCATTGGCAGTTGTTTATGTTACAAAAATTGAAAACAAAAAATTTTCAGTAACGTTTGTCATTTGAAATCGTAAGTGGTATTTTGCAAATACGAGTGTATGGAGAAACAAATACATACTTTCATCTTAAAACTACAGTCTCAAATACTGTAATTTTGTAAATAGTTTTCTGAATAATTTTCTCTAGAACACTTATTATGTGAGCTATTAGCGTGATATTTTTGTCTTGGGTGACTTTCAGTGTAAGTGACCAAATGTACAGTACTCTATGTACTTTATGCACAGAATACGGGAATTGGCAATTATAGCAAAATAATGTACAGTGCACAGACTACGGGAATTGGCAATTATAGCAAAATAACGTACAGTACTCTATGTACTTTATCACAGAATACGGGAATTGGCAATTATAGCAAAATAATGCACAGTACTCTATGTACTTTATTCACGGAATACGGGAATTGGCAATTATAGCAAAATAATGTACAGTACTCTATGTACTTAATGCACAGAATACGGGAACTGGCAAGCATAGCAAAATGAGGTACAATGGCTGTTCTACAAAGTTAGAGCACATCTTAATTTTAAAGTTTTACAACCAAATTACCGGCTTTATCTCAGAACTTTATTAACAATATTAAGTTCTTCTCTGTTTTGATAAGAAATTTTTTCATAATCTCTGATCCATATAGTAAATATGAAGTAATTGTAACATTAATTACGATTTTTATAATAATTATACGATGCATAGTAAACAATTTTTACTAAAGGGAACATTTGTTATTATCGAGCTTGCAAACAACTTAAAAAGGGAAACGGCAAAAAGTGAATAAAAGAAAAATATCTAGAAGAAAAAATAACTTACCTTCTGAGTAAGACGAGGAAGACGAAGGCGAGAGTTGTGGGAAGTCTTTCTTGTGCATAAACCTACATTTGTATGGTTGGTTGGTTGGTAGAACTGGAACCCTCCAAAGAGGCTCCTATAGGTTTTTGGCAAGTGTAGTGACACTCAGCACACCAGCCTGGACTCCAGCAACTGCACTGCAGCTTAGGTTCTTGTCAAAGTTGTCAGTTTCTCTGAAAAAGTTCATAAAACTCATATCGGTATTGGTTCAGGTTTGCACTTGCATGAAATACCCTGCCCTACGCTCCAGACGAGTAATATTAGGATCTACCACATCATACACAATGGTGTTACGCGCGTACTATCCTGTGACTGTTCTGAACTGGCAGTTTTGTGACGTGTACAGTATTTTATACCAAAAATTTACCCCAGAATTCCAAGAGTGCTTCGAAAGTTGTCAAAAACAATCGGAAATCCTTTTGACAACTTTAAAAATACTTTTTTATAAAAATTTAGAATTCATTTTATCTTTTTTGAAGCTGTAAACCTACATCAGATTTAATTTAATTTTATTCATGTCTAGTAGCTGTTGATCTGGTATATTTTTCTGATTCAAACATTTATATTTTCGTAGCCATACTTTTCGATTAACATTTTCGGTGCTGAATTCAAATACACTTTGAAATTATAATGGCATATGTCATGCACAGAACTACACAATTTTTCAACTGAATCATAAAATGAAATCTGGATTTTTCACAAGTAGAAGGAACAAATTTCGAATGTCAAGCTTTGACTTGACTGCTACCTTGGTGAGAATCCAGGCATTCCTTGTCAAACACTTCCTTTTGAATTTTGATCATGGATGTCTGGAAGCCCTATCATGGTTTCCATGGCCCATAAAGCGATGTTTTAAAAATCATTCGGCCACAAAAGCATCTTGAAGACCTCTGCCTCTGACACTAACACTTGAACCAGTTTTTGGGAGTACAATTGCACAGTCCAAACGCTTAAAAAACTGCGAATGCGTTCAGATTTTTGGAAAGAGATCACTCCGCCAATGGTTGGACAGCCTTCACAATTCTGCAGGTCCCACGCCGACAGCCTTTCAAGACTACAGAATGAATTAAGCATCGCTGTTCAAAATCATCCGATGGGCGTCATGTGTGTTTGTATGGGTCTCTAGCTCTGAAAACGCTAATTTTCTGTGATGAAGCATGTGTAGTTCGAAATATGTTTGCTGAAATGTACAGAAAAAATCCTTTCTACCTACATATACATACAAGGTGACCCATAAGTAAGGTACCTTCTTAAAACTATTATAGCTATAAAACTACAGGTGGTAAAGCGATTTGGTTAATCCAGAATGAATGAGAAGATTTCAAAGTTTTCTACCAGCATATTAAGTCCACCGACAATCACAACATATTGCGCAAAAAATTTATAAAATCCATCCCCTAAAATGAATCGCTACGCAACAGAACAACGAGCAAAAATAGTGGAACTTTACATCCGATGTAATTGTTCGGTTACTGCAATTAAGCGGAATTACAGGAGTATTGATGGTATTGAAAGAAGTCCTTCGAAGAACTGCATAAAAAAACTGGTATTGAAATTTAGAGAAACTGGGACAACAGCAGACAGACAACGTTGTGGCAGGCCACGGACTATACGAACTGGTGCTTCAATTCAGCTTGTTGCAACGAGTGTTGCTGATCGGCCCAAAACGTCAACTAGGAGACGTTCAATTCAACTCAGAATGTCACGTATTTTACTGCAACATATTTTGGTAAAAGATCTACAGTATCATCCATATAACATTCAATTAACTCAAGAACTCCATCCTACGGACCACCAAAAGCGATTAGATATTGCGAATAAATTTCGGCAGCCTGCAGAAAATGAAAACTTTGTTAAGAAAAGAGTTTCTTAAAGAATTTCTCTGAATTTCAATACCAGTTTTTTATGCAGTTCTTCAAAGGACTTCTTTCAATACCATCAATATTCCTGCAATTTCTCTGAATTGCAGTAACCGAACAATTATATCGGAAGTAAAGTTCCACTATTTTTGCTCGCTGTTCCCTTGCGTAGCGATTCATTTTGAAGGGTGGATTTTATGAATTTTTTGGGCAATATGTTGTGATTGTTGGTAGACTTGATACACTGGTAGAAAACTTTGAAATCTCCTCATTCATTCTGAATTAACTAAATCTCTTTACCATTTATAGTTTTATAGCTATAATAGTTTTAAAAAGGTACCGTACATATGGGCCACCCTGTATATTCAATAATGTATCTCCATCTCTCTCTCTCTCTATTTGTGTGTGTCTGTCCCATTACTTCCTATCTATTATTAAGAAAAACTATTTAACTGAAATTAGAAAAGGTATGCACGTATTACTAGCACTGTATTGTGGATACCAAAGGCACCAAATCACTATAAAATATTCAATTTTCCGTGATTAGTTTATTCTCCAACACGTCCATGTTATCGATAAATATAGTGCAGAATTGAAGTTCTGCATATTTTTATGAAAAATATTCATATTATTATAGCACCGCTGGTAAAACTAAAATATATATTTTGTTTCATATATCCTTAATTTTATTACTTTTAAACCAAGTAATATCAACGGGTACTATTAGGGTCATGTTATCGGTAGATAAGATACAGAATGGAAGTTCCATATATATTAATGAGAAGCATACATTTAAAACACATTATTCGTCTGTCTTTCTGTCACGCTCTTAAAGATTTAGATAGAAAAAAATTTGGCGGGGCATATATGTATTGTAAGTTTTGTATTGTGAATACCAAAGGCATATCATTCAACGTAGGAACTCCCTCGCAAAGCCTGCATCCACCGGCAAATCAAATGAAAAAAATCATTAAAAGCACGTGAAATTTAATTGTGGGTGTAATAGTAATAAAATAATTTTTGTGGAGCAGAAGGACGGAATAAAATAAATATTCTGAGGTCAGAACGCCATAGAAGCTAAAGCGATCAAGAATTGACAGCAAAGCTTAAGGAAAATATGTTACAAAAGATGCTGAAGGAAAATGGTATGTAGGAATTTTGAAATATCAATATCTGATTTATTATACAATTGTATTAATGACTGTCGAAAATTTTTGTGTTTCTTACCGCCAAAAAAAAAATAGAAGCGAAAAAACGAATGTGGAAAAAGAAGACTGTTTAATCTAATCTAATACTAAGAATGACCGTCGTGTGTTTATATATTTATTTATTTATATATTTATTTATTTATTTATATGTTTTGAGTTACTTTAAAAAAAATTAGAGAGATCCAGAGCCTTATATACTCGAGTCCGTATCGTGGATACCGAGTTCGGTGGGGTATTGCTCTATGATTCGAGTACATTGTACCCGAATATGACACGAATTGCAGAGTCAATTGCAGCAGTAGAAAACTAGGTGTCTTAGTTTTCACTAGAAATGTTGTCATTAAAGAAATACTCAATTAAAACGTTTGTTCTTTGTAAATATAAATAAAACTAAATGTATTGCATTGCCTTCTTATATGTAATTTCATTTAATATCTTTCCAACAGTATTTGCCATCATTTTTAATGACACGGGTATTATCACAAAATCTCTGCCGTCATTTTTGACGGCTGGGTGCACTAGTTTATGATAGTTGGTCAGATTTAATTTTCCAATCGTCTCTAAATTATAAAGTAATTTTTATTCCGACAATGGTATCAGAATTTAAGATTTCGCACTATGCAGTACAAAATCTACATACATTCTAGATTACAGTGCTGCAGTCCCATTATTCAGAAGCGTTCTGACGGAACTTTTGTTGCATTGTTTCTTAAGTGCATTCCAGACTTTGTTTTTGTGCCACAACCGCACAAACTGCGGGACTTCTTAGCCCGTCAAAGTAATGAAACTCTCAGACGAAATTTGTTATCTGAGCAGGATAAAAATAATGAATAAGAATAAATCTTAAGGGGAAACGATTTGCATAGTCTCCTAAAACGATTGAGATTTTTAAATGTCAAGGAGGAGGAATCTTTTTCAACGCTCTGTTAAGAGACACAGCTTGTAGTCTTTGTATATAAAGCTTCATGCCATGTTAAAGGCTCTAATGGTTCTAGGTACAAAAACCTAAAATCTAACATTTTAAAACGAGGATAGGATTTATTTCCAAGCTAAGCCTGATGTTGAACTCATATTGTGGTACGATGCATAACGCTCGCTCTTCAAATACACATAGAATATATTTCCCCACAGAGCGTATAAGTTTCATGTAAATTTCATAGAACTCTGCTTCCCCATACGACAGGACCTCGAAACACTCTTTGCTCTCTTCACTCCTCAGACAATCTCTTATTTTATTTTACTTTCCCGCCGTAAAATGCCAGGATCTTTACCATGGCCCTCTCGGAAGACTAACCCTATTTGCGAGAAGCTCTCCCCACTGGCCTCTGCTAAAGATACAGGCCCTCGGAGCAGCTACAATCTTATGGCCGAATACATCGAATGCAGAAAATATATCGAATGCATTTCTTTTTATGGTGAGACAGACGACTCGAGGGCTACAATCATGAGGGAGTCTTTTTCTGTCGCGGAGTAAGTTTGCTTGACATGCAAGCGCCGTATGCATTTTCTCAAAACGTCCTCGAGCAAAGGCTGGTGACATTGGAAATTGGAGCACTTCGCATCAATGAGGACTCTGACTTGTTTGAGCTTTCGGGGTCCTGTATGATGTATGATATCTGATATAGCAGGATGAATCAGCTGACAAGTATGAACTTTTTATCAAATATTTATGGGACTTGATTTGTACGAAAAGAACGAGGTTAATAAACAATTTTTTTCATGATCGGAATTTAAAAGTATACAAGTATTATATTCTAAACACACAAGATACGTAAAATGAATAATCTATTTGTAAAATTACATTATTGTTATATGAATTTTATCCCTAATGTATTGAACAACAAGATCTAATAACAAGTCTTCTAATTTAAATTTTTTAAACCTTGTAGAGGAAATTCATGGTCGAGAAATGTAACTTTGGCCGCCACATTGCAAATGAGCAAGCAGCTAATTTTTGCTTTAAATTTTTGCTTTTCCGACACAAATATTTCGTGAGAAAAGTTCCTTCACGTCGGTCGTCCCTCTATATGACGAACTGACTCCTTGACGATCCATATACTTCTAAATTATATACAAGTGCATCTTTCCATTCCTTGTTCTGTACACCGATTTCTGTTTCACCTCGTCTCATCACAGCACACTCTATGTCAAACTCTCTCTAGTATCCTACTTAGTGGCATGGGCAGACAGTGTTGTAGAATAGAATAGAATAGAATGTGGCTATAAGAACGAACCTTCTGGCCCATTCTTGGGTCGGATAATTACTTCGATAATTATTCGGTTGTTTACCCAAGTCCCATGCCGTATTACTAGCCGCGTCAACCATGTCGGAAGCGGGATTCGAACCCGGGTCTTTCCGCTCGCAAGCAGACTCGTTCACCAGTCGACCAAGGTGGTGACCAAGAAAGAGGGTTTCTCGTGAAATGACAGATTTGAAGAAAATTTTCTGAATCAAAAGTTAATCGCTCCGAAGTTGTGATAGAAATACTGATATAAAAAAAGATATTGCCCAATATTTGCATAGTAAAATATTTGTACACAGACAATGCTATTTCAATTTGTTTTGTCAGTCAATGTCACAGGCATGTAGAACAAGACACTATTCACATTTCATCAACATATACTTTTTGTCTGATGTCGTTGTTATTTTAGTGTCATTGATGGAAATGTTCGAGAAAGTGAAATAAGTGTACAAGATATTTAGATACTATCTGGCATACTAAATTATCGCAAACGTACAAATAGGTAAGCCGTAGATTGACCTAGTCCTCCTCACTCTGCATTTCATTAATAAATGAATGTTATAGGTGAAGTGGCAGTTTTCATCTCCGTCGTCCAAATGAAAAAAGTTCAGTGAAGTCGTGAAATTCTACGTTATGCTCCAGAAAAATTATGACCGTCTCTAGAGAGCAGAGCTTTTAATTCCATAAATAATACGATACAAGTTTTTCATCTGGACTGAGGCAATAAACATTTTACAGCGTGGCTTTGTGAAGAGGGCGTTTGTTATTACAGTTGCATAGAGCTGCTGCGCGCGTCCTAAAGCGCTACAACTAAACTGCCCAGCCCTTTACGCTCTTCTTAACTTCTGACTTGAGCAGCTGCAGCTGTGTGGGCTGGTTTAGTAACTGAAGCAGCTGCAGCTGTGTGGGCTGGTTTAGTAACTGAAGCAGCTGCAGCTGTGTGGGCTGGTTTAGTAACTGAAGCAGCTGCAGCTGTGTGGGCTGGTTTAGTAACTGAAGCAGCTGCAGCTGTGTGGGCTGGCTTGTCAATTGAAGTAGCTGTAGCTGTGTGGGCTGCGTTAGTAACTGAAGTAGATGCAGCTGTGGGGGTTGATTTAGTAACTGAAGCAGCTACACTGTGCGGGTTGATTTAGTAACTGAAGCAGCTACAGCTGTGCGGGTTGATTTAGTAACTGAAGCAGCTGCAGCTGTGCGGGTTGATTTAGTAACTGAAGCAGCTACAGCTGTGCGGGTTGATTTAGTAACTGGAGCAGCTGCAGCTGTGCGGGTTGATTTAGTAACTGAAGCAGTTTCAGCTGTGCGGGTTGATTTAGTAACTGAAGCAGTTTCAGCTGTGCGGGTTGATTTAGTAACTGAAGCAGTTTCAGCTGTGCGGGTTGATTTAGTAACTGAAGCAGCTTCAGCTGTGTATGCTGGTTTTCCAAACGGGAGGAGCATACAAATAAATGAGTAAGAACGCTAATAGAAAATTACAATCATAGTTGAGAATAAAGTTATTCATATATATTCATTGGTCATTATTTGTCTGAGAAATATGCGTGAACTTGAACCCCTGAGAAATGTTTATTTATGTTTATTGTATTTAACTCCTAGCGGCAGCAAAATCCATACGTACAATCTCAGTAATGGCTTTCCTAGAAAATAACTTAGTCAAATATACCAGTTACTCTACAGTATTCATTTATGTAGCTATATATTTCTTTTATAACATTAATTTTTCCCACCATATGAGTTCATTTCGGTATATATGACGTAACAAGTTTATGATTAATCATAACAGAGCAAAAAATCATTTTTATTGGCATTTATGAGGCTTGAATGTTCGTAGAATTGTTTCGAAATGATACGCATCAGGTCTTGTAGTGAACGAAACTGTTCAAGTCAAAGAGATGCTTAACCCTTGACTGAGAATGAAAGAGATATATAATCTTGGTTCAGAACAATATTACTAAATATAAAGAGGGCTCAAACTTTTGATTGAGTTTGAAAGAGATATTTAATCTACATTAAGAACGAGGCTGATAATAGTAAGGAGATGTTTTGAACCTCAACTGAAAATGAAGTAACTAAAGTTAAAGAGATGTTTAACTCTTGATTGAGAACGAGGAAGCTAAAGTTAGAGATATTTAGACCTCAATTGAGAACAAGGGAGCTAAAGTTACAGATAAGTTTAACCCTTGATTGAGAACGAAGCTGCTAAAGTTAGAGATGTTTAACCCTTAATTTAGAACAAGGAAGCTAAAGTCAAAGAAATGCTTAACCTTTGATTGATTCCCAAAACTTAGTCCGAAGTCATCCACAGGAAACGACGAAGCCTAACTTGGTTAATGGAAGCGGTATATTGCTGGTCTTCTCAAGAACTTGTTGAACTGTGTTCGAAAGAATTAAAACTTTAAAGATGACAGGAGTCGAAATCTATTCCTAGTTCTATTAATTGGATTCTCGTCCCAAAAAGAGTAATTGCGAGGGTTGGTTTTTGAAATCGTTGGTAGAAATGAAGGATTTTCTCATACAAATGAGTTTCTACGTGCATAGAGTTCTGGGAATCAAGTAGAGTTATAAAAACCACCAATTAAGGCTATACAGAGACAATTTTTAGTATTGCTATGGTTCTGAGATTGAACTTAAAAGTATAATTTGAACTGCTCTAGGTAAGAGAGTTCGACCTTTCAGAAAATTTTCAAACAATTCTTTTCCCATATTGAAGGACAATGATGATTTTAGTACAACATTAGAAGCTGTGAAGAAATGTTTCAACACCCAAACAATAATTAATCTAATTTGTATTCATGAACATAACACTTTTCGTTGAAATCTGCCTAAAATTTAAATCCAATATATTTTTTCAAAAACCCTGTATTAAATTACTGGTATACAAAGAAACACTTTTTGCGCTCAAAAACGATGAATTTGAATATCCATGCTGAATATAAATTGAATTTTACGTTACAGCTTTTGACAACGAATTGATTCAGGAAAGCGAAAACGTGAAAGCAACTGCTAAGTGGAATGTTTATTTTTTTCATGTGCCTAGAATCACATGGAATAGATTGATTTAAAACTATGCATCATGCTTCAGCAACAGAAAAAATCCTGAACTATATCGACATTTACCAAATCAAAAAAACTTTATTGTTTCCAGCTAACAGTTTTTCTTACGCCGTCCTGACATGTAGAGCAGCAGTTTCTGTTTCTGTAAGAAGATTTTTTTTCCAATTTTTCCACCTAATTGGTTTCTCTGTTTTACACAATTAATGAACGCGTAACGAAGGCCTCACCTCACAGTCCTTGAGTTTATAGTAGTTTTACCCTTTCTCTTGTCAAATATACTTAATTTCAGTCACAACCTCACAAAAGATGCCCAAACTTGCCTACCCACTGACATGACTCAAAACTACGTGACACTTCAGTTGGAACTTGTAGGGGTATCGGCTCTGTGGAAATGGGGATGAGCTTCTTTTTCTTCTTCTTCTTTTTCTTCTTCTATGTTGTGTTCATTGGTACTTCATAAACTTGTCAATGTAGCCCGAAGTCAGAATACAAGTTGATTTTCCGAATCCTTTTCCATCACAAAGCCTCTTTCTTACGGAATAAAACCCCCAGGGCGAAAACCTGATTCGCAGAGGTTAGCGGAAACTCAGCCTGCAAATTGCTCGGCATGATCAAGAATAGACTGTCTATAATGCAACTAATTTCATTGCAGTACGCTGTTTTTATCTTTTTATTTTCCTCGATTTCTCACAAAGCGTGTATTATGCGATAAGTAACAAAAATAATTATTTGGTGTTTGTTAGTTCATTTGGAGTCTTCATGTAAAATCTAAGCTCCTCAGTTGACTTGACTTCTGGTTGCCGAACATTGAAGTCCCAGTAACACAGCACAATAAGGTGTGACAATATGTGTACATACATTCCTACTCAAGAAATTTCTGGGAAAATAACCCACATGAGGGGGCAAGTGGTGATCCTTCTCGAGACGATCTCATATCGATATCGATTTCCTATCTTTGGTCAGTCAGAGGTGCCCCTACAAACTTAGCTCATGGTGAGTCGTGTACTTCTGAACAGAATGCTGAGGTGCTCACCTTCAACATTTTTGCACGGTGGGAAGGTCACTTGGATACAAAAACAAGGTTATGCTGACCACGAAAACACTCGAGTTGCACAAGAAAATGTGAGCCTGAAACTGATTTCTCTCCGCACTTGACGTGGTATAAGATGTGGAGATTGTTTTTAGAGGAGCTAATAAACGAACATTGTTCATAAGATGATTTCCACCATGTGTTGGGTACTAAAGGTTCTTATTATCCTGATGAAAATTTGACTCATGCTTTATGCTTTTTAAGGAGAGTGATGGCTTGAAATTAAATTGTGATGAATAGTCAACCAATGAAACGAAATGACTTACGAGCAATTAATAAGCCTACAATCAAAAAAATGTCGCATGAGAAACAGTCATTTGAAATTGAGGGACGATCATTGAAAGAGTGAAGGCTTCATATGCATTAGTATTCATGTGGATATTCTATTGAAAACAGCGGAAAAGGGTACACTGAACTGAAAGATTTCAAATTAGTACTATTTTAATCAACTGGGAAGAGGAAACATGAAGTTCTGCTTGGTAATATGTAATAAGTTCAAAATTCTCATTAGAATAAAAATAAGTTATCCGAAATGTAAAATCAAAAGCGTCGTGACTGAGAAAAAATACGCTCTACAATATTCCCAAAAGTCAATTATAACAAATTCTAGTATTACGTACTATGTTACAACATTTGTTTAATCTTGAAAAAAAACTTCATTTACAAACAACAAATTCAATTCTACTCATGTGAAAATTATTCTCAGAATCCTTTCAAGAGTAATTTAAAAGTTAACTCGTTTATTCTTATATTTTCTTCCCGCTGTCAGGTCTGCAAACACCGTACGAATAGCACATGCTCCTCTTCCCCACTTGAAGACATGATATGAACATTTTGTAATTTGATTCGAATTTTGAAGTAGTTTCTTGAATGTCCAAAATAAAAAGTTTTCGAGTTAGAAATGATCTTAGGAATGATTTTAAGTTAGGAAGGATTTTGAGTTAGGAATGATTTTAAATTCAGAATGATTTAAGAATGATATTTGAAATGATTTTGAGATAGAGATGGTTTTGTGTTCGACCTGCAACTGTTATGATTGAATTAGGAATGATGTTAGAAAGGATTTTGAGTTGGAAACAATGTTAAGTAAGGATTACAATTGCTTGGAATGAGTTAAAAATGAAAACAAGAAGGATTTCGAGTCAAAAATGCGATTGTGAAGTTCAAAGAATACAAAAAAACAGAACAGGCATTGTGTACTACAAAAAATTATTAAATATTGAACTCAACGTGTGACAAGAGACATGAATGTACAAATGCAAGGATATAAGACAATTTTTTCCCCGGAGAAAAAATTACTGAATAACCGAAAGGAAAATATTCAAATGAACATTTTCAGAGGGAAATTTTAGAGTCAAATGAAAAATACTACGCCCTAAAACCTCTGATTTGTAATCAGAAACAAAGCCATTGAATTTGACGTCGTTCGTCTATGAAAGTAAAACTACTATGCGAGTGAACTAACATGAAAAATTTACTTACAGTTGTCTTATTCATTCTTTGAGAAAACAAAAAAATAACACCCACATGAAAGCAGAAATCAGTAAGTGCAAACCTACAAAAAGCTTACGTGGGTTTAGGAGCAACTAAAAAAACTTTTTTTATAGAGTATACATTACAAAAACATTGGATTTTCAACTTCTTAATGTTAGCGTCTTCAGAGTAGTGATGACGCTTCTCGATAAAATCTTAAGAGTAACTGTGATGGTTCAAGCGAAAGTTGAACGAAAAAAACGTGATGTTCTTGACTTTCAATGTATGATGTGATGATGAAATAAGCTTTTTATTTGATTCATGCGGTCACAAGTATCAACAGTTTGAGTTTTGGTTTGAGTTTTGTGTCCGATGATCACCATGATTTTCTTAGCATTTTTTATGCAGGGGATTGGAAGTTTTTACTCACGCTCTGTTCTTGAGGTTACATTCTATGATGTGCATTCCAATTTATGACGAAAACAACTCAAAAACGCAGCGTTGATGAGTCCTACATGAATTTCAAGTTACAAACAAATAATAACAGTCAGGTTCTTCACAAGGAATATATCATTATATAGATTTCGGTTACAGTTAGGGTCACACAATACAACTCTCCCAACTGCAGCGAAAAATTACTTAAAAACGTAGCAATAAAAAGTGCTGTAAAATCGATTAGAAAAAATATACAATTCTGGTAAGGTTGTTGTGAAAAATTAGGATCATAATAAGAGTTTTATTAACCAAAACCCCGATTTGATGCTGATTGAGATCAGAGGGGAATGAGACATAAATATATTTTGGTAGTGTCAAATGTATTTACCACATTTATATCCATCGATTAGATTAAATTGAATCAATTTTGCAAAAGAAACTTTAATTATCATAATTACAACGGGATATACATGTATCACCACCAGCTTGGTCGACTGGTGAGCCACCAGCGTGATTGACTGGTGAGCGAACTCGCTCGCGATGCGAGAAGACCCGGGTTCGAGGCCCGCTGCCGCGGTGGTTAGTTCGTGTATGACCATCGCTTGGGTGGAATTAAGGCAAGGGACTTGGGTGCCAACCTAAGAATGGGCCAAAAAGCTCGTTTCTATCGCCTCATTCTAGATGATTAATGTTTAAGATGATTTTCCATTTTCTATAGGTAAATTCTAATTCTGATCTACATATATTTATTTATATGTATCTTACGTCTGGAGACACACGTTTTACTTTTACTCGAGGTTTGGAGTTATCGTTTGAGCTTTGAGCATTTGTAATATTGATGCATTAAAAATGTCATTTATTACTGTTTTCTGCAGGTGTAATCAATTATGTTGAAATGACCCCAACAAGTCAAATAAATACCACCGCTGCTTGAATATTCCATCTGAGTTGAGAGCTTAGACCTATAACCAAATTTACTTACGGGATAACCCGATTTGCAGATCCGGCCATTCGTTTTTGCATAAAGTTAATCCCAGCGACGATATCGAGAAAAAGTGAGATGGTCTTCCATTTGGAAAGGACTTCCGGAGACGTGTAGGAGTGTCTCAAAATTTGCATGCCCGAGTCATTTGCGGCTTGTTTTTGCGCCAGACATCATCCGTACGTAATGGTTTGCTTAACAAACCGCCGGATCTACGAGTCTCTCGGTGAAGAACGCTGATGAAAAATAGACAAGATCGCACGCTCATGCGTCGGAGTTCAATTCTAATAAAGATGTCATCTGCAAAAGCCGTGTGATAAAGAGCGAGGTGTATAGGCAGACCTGAATAATAAGGCGGTATGTCACGAGGTAGGCTTTTGTGTTACCAGATGCTTGCCTGCTATATGCACTTGCTGGATGCAAACCAGCATTTCGTCTGCTGGTAACGAGATTAACGAGATATCCGTAAAGTTCTTCTGGGTCTCGCTCCAAAATCCGTCACAGGAGGCAAGGCTTGCTTTTGGAGGAGCAGTTGCATGCTTCCTTCGGGGAGGTACGGGCATCAAGGACCCTCGTTGAATGCAAATGATATTTCTCTTTCTATGCTTGCTGTATTGAATTTTTTAACGGGAACTGAGAATTTGTTAGTGGGAATTTCAGTTGACGATAACTAGTTTACATCCATGCTGGCTGGGTAAAGAAGCATTGTAACGGGAATTGATGGTTGAGGGAAAGAATTGGGAATATACTACGAATACCTTTTAGTTGACGATTTATTACAAATAAAAATTATTGACATTATTACAGTAATTTAGTTGTACCAACAGGGGCAAATCAATTTTTCACACAAACACGATTAAATTTCGTTCTCGAAAAATCTTCTGTAAATTTATCTTACAAACTGAAGACTATCATAGTGCGAATCTTCATTTCTATTGCTCGTTGCATTTCACAATAAACTTTTAATGAGGGTAATTCTGCAAGTGAGAGTTTCCACTTTGACACTTTGTTAAAGTCACACGCGAACCGACGGAATTATAAACGTCATCAAAGTATCTAATGACGCTACTGTAACTACATGGCATTAAATGTTACTGAAGTCTGTATGGTTCACTGGAAGAAATAAAGTGAATAGAAATACGAAAAACGAGAGAGTGAACATGAAAACTTCTCTTACTAACTTGATGATCAGTTTTTACTGAGACTTTCGAGGAAAAAGATATAAGGCATTAAAAATCAATGAATTATGTTTGACCAATTTCTAAACGAATTTTTATAACATTTAGGATGCTCAAAACATGTAGTTTTGTGTAGTAAAGGTTGAGTAACGGATGTGTATGAAGAACTCATTGCTTTACGCACGTCATACTCCACTAACAACTAATTCATATTACATCGACGATATTTTTATTGACTCAGATAATTCATACAAAGGCGAGCCGAGCAGCCAAATAAAACCTGGCCTTCAAAGTGCCTCCATCTCAAAGTTGCAATGAAACTCATAATTTCACGTAACAATAAATGAAGCCGTCGACGAGGGATGGATTTGCTTGAATAAAGAGCATCTATCGGAGTGATCTAATGCGAGGTAAAACTTTTTGAAATACAGGGGCCTTGTCACACATCTTATAGGGGGGCAGAAGCTCCTTATTTTTATTGACTGACGGCGTCAGTACTTACGCCTAAACTTCTGAAGTTAGTGGAATATCTTTAGAGTGAAATGATATGTGAACAGGTACAATATAATGAACACTTGGGTTTTTAAATATTGTGTTCAGTTACCGATTTTTTATTCCTCCTACTTATTATGGGAGTAGAATAACCTGCATGGACATCATATCAATGAAAACTAGATTAAAAATATGATATAATTTTCAAGCCGAAGCTTTAATTAGTATCTTGGTACAGAAATTCACAAACATATTTCTTTTAACCCTGCATTTCAGTAATTTTTAAGAATATTGTAGGAACTCAAAGAAGAATTAGTGTGAAATGAACAAGGTTTGTAATCAAAAGATGCATTGAAAATTTATGTGAACATATTTTTGTACACGCTTATTATAACACTACAGTAGAAGTCTTTTTAACTGGCATCCATTGGACTTTGCAGTTGTTTGTGAATATCACCCAAGTAACCAAAAACAATTCATAGACACGCTAGACATAAAAGGAAAACAATATTAATTGCCCAAAGCAGTTAAAGAAGAAAAACATAATGAATAAATATATAAAGCTTGGCCAGCGAGTGCCGGTTTAAAGGAATTCTACTGTATTTTTATCATTCACTTATTGACGTAGATTTCACACAAATTATTTTTTTCAAGTGATATCATTGAATCAAATCACCCGTTCACTTGAATTTCAAATCCAGATGCTGGAGTGAGAGTCTCCTATCTTGGACTCTTGAAATTGAGGTCGCATGTGTGGAAATTTATTTAGCAGTGTCTGCCCTGAGCTTCTTAGCACTAAACTGTTCATTATGAGTCTACGGGATTTAAAACACACATTTAACTATCTCCTTTTGTGAAATGGGTCAAAAGTCTACGGTGTTTGAAACTGACATTTAACTATCAAAATACCGTGATACATGGTTTTAAGTCTACGGGATTTAAAACAGATATTTACCTATCTTACTGGTCACAAGTCTACTGGTTTTGCAATGACTATTTTTCCATCTGCTCTCGGAGATTCTGATAATCTATAAATATTTGAAAATTGCTTGTGATAAACACCATAAAATTAACTAAAATCAACTAGACATTTTTTATTAAGTGATATATATTTTAGTTTTGATAAGCTAGCATATATCATATCTTCAATCATGTTCATGAGGGCTATATTCTTAACCTGAAAATAATCACACAGAGTAAATAAAAATCTACAAAATTAATTACCTTGCCATTTGCAAGCATAGACTGAGGCTTATCATGAATACCAAAATTTATTGAAAAATACATGATACGATGATCCCCAAAAATTAACTTAACTAAGCATTCCTGATGATCAATGATTGTTTCGAATCCTCCTATACCTCTTACTATGTTTCAGATTCAAAAGTATTGCAAATTTATCTCACACATCAGGTACTTATACACCAGCGTATAGTTCAAATCATTTTCATCCAATGTATTGATATAACAAGTAATTCGACTCCAATGTTAAATTTGGTAAAAAGTCCAATAAATCGAAACTCTGGAAAACTAAAGCAAAAATCGATAGCTTTTTCATTTTCTCAGCGTGTGTTTTTATTTTAATAATGAAAGTACATCTGTTGCTCTTCAAGTAGTCTGGCGTAGAGTCTGAAAATTGTTACTTTTTACTGAAATTTCAAAGTGTGCACAACAAATAAAGAAAATGCTTGTATTAGTACTTGAACATATGAATTAAGTACAGCTGTTTCAGTATAAAATTACCCCAATCTTTAAAAAGCTCTATTGCATTCTTGAAGAATCAGTACTCTAATATCTGATGCAAAATCAATAGAACATTTTCATACATACAATTTTTAAAATCGGTCTTGAAAAATCTGTTCTCACTTCCTGAATGTTTGCTTCTATAGACAATTGTAAAATCGGTTTTATAAAATTTTCTTATTTAAAAACGATGGAGCAGCTCTCCCAAATGAAGTGCCAACAATTCCAGCCAATGATTCAGTACCAATCAATTTTGATGTCGATAGATTTTCATTTTCTTATTTTCCTAAAATTCAGCGCTTCGTTAGAATGTTTCTTTGCCTAAGGAAACTAATTGTAGGAAGAATATTCTACTGAAATTTTTATCCATGATAAAAAAGGAGTTCATGAGAAATGTGATTGTTGAAAAATTTACCCAACCGTATTCTCTGAGAAAATTTCAATGCTCACCGATTTTTAAAAATAGATTTCCATGACGATGCTTTAAAATTCTTAGAAAATGAGTCTTTACTACTGCTACGTCATTTTATTTAAGGCACATGTTATCGCTAAAATTCTAGTAAGAAAGGTGATCTATTTACAAGTAAGACAAACTCAGTAACAAAGTAAAATAGGGACAGAGTAAGAAGAAGTATCAACTCTTCATGGAATTTATTATCAGATTTTTAAATTCTTCCTCTGGCCTTTAGTTTGATTTTTTCTTAATTTGGCAAATTAATTTTCTATTTGACGGCAACACGGCCCCATTTCACTTTATTTCCTGTAACCTACGATCATTTTCTATTTTTTTAATGTCTCATATTACGGTACTTACTTCTTTTTTGAAGACTATATTAGAAGCTTAATGAATGGTGCATTGTGAAGCACATGACATGCAATTTAGGGATAGGTACAATAAAAGTTACAACAGCATTTTTTTGCATGCCTATATACCAGCATTTACATTGAACTAAATAACTGGCTTAAGTCTTTAATTAAACTCTAACTAAATAACTGGGGAAAAATAAAACTATTTAAATCAATAACAGAGAGTCCAGTCACTGTGCTTCAGAAATAAACGTCATAAATAAAAGTTGTAATTTTTGCTTGCAGATTTCAACATCGTAGATACAGCCAATTTATTTTTAATCCTAGGCACTCATAGGCCATCGTAAATTTTCAGTTATAGCGCATCGACGAAATAAGTTTTCAACTGCAATATTTGATTGGACAATTTATCGAAAAATTCAAAACTAGAAAAAGCGGAGTGAAAAATCAGCGATTCTTTTCCCGTTTTTAGCTTATGCTTATATAATGCCAATCAAAGTATACAGTGCAAATGAAAAAATGATAAAACTTCAAAATCTTAAAAATATGATCCAATTTTTTTTCAAATTTGCACGGAATGTAAACATGCAGTACATGAACCATTTTACAAATTTTCCTGTTACCTAAATACATATAAATGTTGCCTAATATATTTGACATATACATCAGTATTATATAGTAGAAATGTGATGATCGAGGGCCTAATATGAAGGTGTAAAAATACAATAGCTATAAGTGGTATCGCTTAGAACTATCACACTTTAAAGTTTTTAAATGGACTTATAATTTCACTTGGTGAAGTTTATATCATTTCAGGAACTAACAATCTGCATTGGAAAATCGTTTTATTTCTTTTCCTTGTACTGGTTGGCAATCATTTGGAAATCCTATCCCAAGTTCCCTCTATTCGATTAACCATAATATTGAAGCTGTATTACATTAGAACTCATACTATTTAACTAATAACTAAAGCAACGTCAGTGACACCGGTGAATACGAGTACAAATCCTGATATGGGAGCCACCATTCTCTCCAGGAACCGGTCAGTAGAGGATAGAATATTTTTACAGTCCGTAAAAATTTTATGGTTCGCCTTCTGAACTTCGAATGGAGAGCAAATGAGGACCTTTTGTTTGCCAGCGTGGCAGTCGGTGTGCGAAATGTGCGTAAAACTGCAGCGAAATTTGCACTGCGTCTCACTAAAATAATCCGAAAATTCTCAAAAAGAACCAGTCCTAGGAGCAAGCATACTCTGTATGAGGGTTATGGAAGCTCGTGAAAAACCAAATTACGTGTTTTCCCTTTGCTTCCTTCTCTCGTTTGTGTCGTCATCTAAGCTTGTATTTTGATCTTTTGTTCGCACAGTGGGTGTCACGTGGTTAACTCCTGCTTCTGCTCCAGCTCTTGTTGCTTCAACTGTTAATTTCATTTGAAAGATATTTGTATTCTACTAATATGACACAAATTCATATTTTTCAATTACAAGTATTGATATATACATGAAACAAGTGACGGATTTATTTCATATGGGACATATATAGGTTTCGCGTTTAATGTTGGTAATTTTATGGCGTCTAAACTAATTGTAAGTGGAGATAGAGAAAAAAGAATGGAATTTGCAGTGATTTTTTTCATAATTGATAACATACGAGTAAAATATCACGATAAATAAAACTTATGTAGGAAATATTTTTGTTCAATGAAGAATAGAACGATATGATACAACGCCGTCCAGCATTCTCAAGGTTATACCAAACCGAAAAAAACAAGAAGTTGACTAGTTAAAGCAAAATTAAATATTCCATGGCATGATCTACCACATGGTGAAAGAATGGTGAAGAAAGGTGAAGAAAGTCAACCTCTGCTGTGAAACTGAAAATGTTTCGTCAGGTAAAACAATATTTCTATTTCGTGTAACTAGCAATACGATTTCAGTTACGAAGCGACCGTTTCCTTGACTAGGTATAACACGAGTAGAAAATCAAAAAAAAGCACAGCTGCACGACGCTGAGAAGCCTCCTTTTCTGTACATTTTTCCATAAATACGGTGTTGTTTTTGGAATGCATGACCCATTGATACAAGTTTACACGGTTTTTTAATGAAAAAATGTTTATTACTAGGAGTTCAGTAGGAGTGTATCAAATATTCTACCATTCCATGTTTAAACTATATGAATAAAAACTTATGAACTGATATAGATGGTCACTCATAAACTTTTCAGTTAACAAGGATTTCATACCATTCAACAGACTTGAAATTTTAAAATGTGGGAGGGAACGATCTGCATTGGAAAATGCAGACGCCCCAAAATCTCTCCCATTTCTGCACAAACAAGCCTAAGAAATGTTTGACACTTCTAGTGATAAGGACGTCCATCGTTTTTTATGTACAGCAGACGAAAAGCAATATCCTCAGATCTTGAGAAGCCAAGAAGTCTACCACAAAAAGTTCCCGAAATATGATGGAAAATCAATAACGATTGTGCGAAACATTTCTTTTTCACTACCCCCAAGAATGTGATCTCGGAATGATGAGTGGCTTTGAGGACTGGCAGTGAAAAGCAAAAAATAAAAAGTGGAGGAAGACCAAATAAATCCTTTTTTAAAAGTATGAAAAACGAACGTGCTTGGGAGAATTAAAAAAATATGTTGTTTTTTCGCACATTGTGAAATTTTGACTATGGTATAAATTTAGCCTAGTCATTCTAGTTTAATAGAAAAACTCAATTAAATGTGATGGGATCAGTGAGTTCATGTGAAGTGGCTGTAAGAGTGTTACAATAAATTAAATATGCATAGGAGCAATGGATACACATTTTAAACACCAGGTGCAATTTTGTCGCTGAAAAATGAATTTGCAAGAACTTAAACATGCTCAAATTTGGGTTTAAAATTTGAAGACACTTTCTGGTAAACCTTCTGGAGAAAAGTTCAATTTCCTCAAACAGAAAAGTTATTTCATATAATTTACTCAATGTTAGAGATCAAAGAACGTGCATGCTAGCCGTGACTTAGTTATTAGACTTACTCTGGTCGGAAACTGTAGGTTCACTGTCAGGAAAATATTCCCGTTTTTAATGCTCATGGGACAATTCATTTCCTGAGCATGATAAAAATTGGCCTGGAGTGTACTAAAATTAATGCATACACTACTGGCATTAAGAGCTGGTTGAATACCGAATGATACCATCGTTTTTATGAAAGAACATTAAAAGATTTTTAGAGAAATTCCAGTGTAATAATAGGATAAAAAACAAAGTTAAAAAGCACTGCAAAAGGTAATGAAAGGCGTGAAAAGCACGAATGAAAACAAAGAACATACAGCCATCGTGTAGGTCCTTTTTCAAAGAGCCAAAGATCATCTTTGGGATTGTGCAAATATAAATGAAAATGAATCTATATCAATCGAAATGATTCTTTATGTTATTTATTGTACTCTTTTTAGGTATAATGTATTACGTTGCAACCATAATGTATGAGTTATTTTTTTGAAAATTTGTCCCCTCTGCCCCAACTATTTCCGACCAACGTCAAAAGTTGTAAGCATCAATTGTTTCCAAACAGAGGGTGTAGTAAATTTAGCCATTTTGTGATAAATCTGGTAATTTATCAGTAATAACAAATTTTTGCATTGTAATTCCTTGAAAATATGTATACTCGAATCACGATCTTAGAAGAATCGTATATTGTCCAAATGAGACATAATCTAAGTGTTCATATATATATATATATATATATATATATATATATATATATATATATATATATATATATATATATATATATATATATATATATATATATATATATATATATATATATGTATATATATATATTGTTCATGACTAGTTTTCTTCAAACATTACTTTGTATTTATCGGCTAAACTTTTAATATTTTGCTAGAATTGAAATTATAGCTAAAATATGCAGCCAAAGTACTTGAATGTAATAATTAATTTGCCCCGTGGACACATGAGGCTACTTGAGTACAGACAAAAGTTTTTATATTAAACCGAAAAATAAAGAGGCAGAGACCTGGAAATTTAATGTTTCTTGTCGTACAAATGAAAAATAACATAGAATTTGATAAATATAAGTGAATTAAAAATAAACCTGTTCCAATCGATTACTTTATTTATCAAAATGTTTCTTGTGTTATACCTGGAATTATTAACAATATTCAATTTGATCTGGACAAGATACGAAATGGAACTGGAATATTTTATTCAATACTTTCTTTACAGGACAACACAATCCTGTACGGAATTTCAAAACGGAGGAAGCAATACGTTCCCAATTAAATTTATTCTGTAAACGAGCATGAAGAATATTGTTAACGATGCAATCATTTTTATCACAAATAAATTTTTAATCCCTGAAACAGGGTACATCAATCATGATCCCCCTAGTTGATCTTCTTGTTAATTCAGTTGTTTTGCAGATGACCTCATTATTTCAAAGCGCTTTTATAGTGCGAGGAATATCCTCAGAACTGCCCTTTAGTTGAAATATATAAATATATACAAACTATTGACACATGAAAGCTGAAATTCCAGTACACTGTATAAAATAAAAGGTAAAACCTGTTCAGTATGCAAAAAACTTACAAGCTGTTTTGATTTGACGTTTCCTCTAAAATATTTGTAAGAATGGAGAAATTAATTTGAAAAGACTACAAAAAACCTGTTAGTTTCGACTGGAAAATGGATCGAATTGCCTTACCAATACATCTAAATCTACTAACCCCCTAACAGAGAGTTCAATATCACTTTCTAATATTCATGACTGTGATTTCATCCAGAAAACGCACGTAGCTTTCTCTTACTACATGTCTAGTATTTTGGAAGAAAAATATCGTACGTTAACTCTCTTATAGACTTATACTTTCCTACCAGATGAATTTAGGCATCGCTGGTGTACATCCCTGACGTCATTGTGAAGTACACGTGATAGTAAATATTGCCTTGCTATTATAATATGTAATATTATAAATTAATATTATAATATTAATATTTTATTTATCGTATTTATTTAATATTTTTATTTATATTTATTTTTATTAAATATTTGTAATATTTAATATAATTATTTCATTTTTTATTTATTAATATTTCATTATTTATTTAATATTTATTTATATTTTAGGCATCGCTGGTGTATGTCCCTGACGTCAGTGTGAAGTACACGTGATAGTAAATATTGCCTTGCTGCCTTCAACAAATTTGACATGTTTAGGGTATATGTTATGGTATACAAATGTTGAAATGTAAGATTAGGAAAAATAATGGTTGCATAATGAGGTTATATTTTAGTCACGGACAAGGAATAAAATTTCTGTTGAGTAATTTTTGTAACTTCTTACTATTAAACATGAGACATACTCATATGTTTCTATCCAAATAGAAAAATTATCTGTAACTAATATCAGTTATATTCTAGATATTAGGTTTCACTCTGCTTAAGTACAAAAAATGCAAATTAATATCTAATAAAAGTTTTTGCTAACGAGAATATAAATTTCATGTAAGTATAGTGAGGTTTATTGGCTCAGAGTTACTGTATAATTTACTGGAAGAACATGAACATGAAAATTTTTTTTCGAGCATCACATTTAGTGTTTCGAATTAAGTGGTTAAGCCACAATCGGTTGATTGTATCATTTAATCGGTTTCGCAACCGATGAATCGGGTTCTGCTAAATAAATTCTAGAAAAAGTCAAATTCAATAATACTTTGATATTTTATTTATTAGTACAAGTAACTAATATTAAATTTCCCTTCAGAAATGTTATTAGGTGATGTTTGCTATCAAATTCATCAAATGTCAAAAGAAAGTTCTTCACATTTAAAATGGAAAATATTTTTGAAAACCAAATAATTTGTCTTCATAATTACTTTGAAATAATCTATAGAGAAATATAAAGAGTCGTATGTCGCATCCGACTTTTTTATTTAAACTTCGTGGAGAATTTCTCAGTTGTCGTAAAAGCTCTTTCTGCTTAAAAGCCTTTTGTTTGTGCTGATAACATAGATTTATATAGCTTCGTAATTCTGTAGGTTCTAGTTGCAGTAACTTGAAAACATCTAAGTTTAGAAATAAAACCACTTCGGTTTGTGAGGCCAGAATTTCTAGAACTTTATTTGTTCAGTTAAGACGTTTCGAATACTAGACACTTTTTCTATTTTCCTGTATTTTGTGCGGTAATTTACTTCATTCGTGAAGTTTGTTGTATAATCTCATGTATAAAAACACACTATTTCCAGATATTTGCGTTTCAATGGTATTGAACGAAGCTTTTCTTACGTAACAGACCTGAATCATGAGGAAAAAGCTTTGACATCTACCGGTAATTCGTTCAGAAAGACACTGGTGTAATCAAGTAGATACGCTCTCCATACTTCATAGATTTGAGGATAACAATTGAAGGGTGGACAGCACTAGTGGACTACTTGCATTTTTTCCCCTGGTAAACATAATATATTTTCCACGGGAAAAAATGCAAGTAGTCCACTCCCGTGCTGTCGCTAACACAGTGCTGACAGAGACGATTACGATCCAGTAGTCCACTAGTGCTGTCCACCATTCAATTGTAGCGATGTTGTAGCTTCGACTAAATTTTCCTTTCATGAACACAAATTCTTTAAAATCATTTGCACAGGATTAAGTGCATATACAATATTTTACAGAGTATGCAATTGAACATCAGTTAACACTTCCGTGGAGCCAAACGAGTATGAGAGCTTTAAAAACTGAATTCTCGGATTTAAAAACCTTTCAAGCATGGTAAGAAGACTATTTCAGCATATTTTGCAATCTAATACAAGTTCAAACTCCATTCCATGTTAACCCTTTGCAAAGTTTTGCAACTCCTCACGTTTTTTAACAGAGGTTACCGAAATAACTTGCATATTTTTTTGACTCTGTCAATAGTTTGTCTATAACTATGATTAACTTTTGTAAAGTTCAAATCTGTGTTAGCATCACTGTCCAAGAAATTGCATAAATTTTTATCTTCAGAATAATTGTTTGTCTTCATCCAAAATTTCCCTTTCTTGAATTTTTTTTTTCATTTCCAACAACTAAGTGAATCATGTGAACAAAACACTGATGAAGAAATGGTAGAATTTTGGCTCCAAATTTAATCCTCCCAGAAGCAGCACATGCTGTACAACCAACAATTTCATGAGTCAAATTCAATCCAAACTCCTCAATTTTCTCAAAAAGTACTTGAGTAATTTTTTAACTATACTAATCCGTTCAATTTAACAAGATTCAGCGACTAGTGTTTACCGTCGTCATGAACATTGATGAAAATAACACACTTATCACAGTAAACACTAATTTCTGAATAGTGTTACCGAAATAAAGAAATTTACAATACTAATTCCCAAACTGTATTGACAAAGAATGCAAATAAACTTTAAAATTATGATGTTAACTTTTTTTCATCAATATTTATGGAATAAACAATATTATTTTCGGAAGATATTGTCTCATTGCTTTGAAGTTATGATTGTAATTACAAGCTTTTTAAAAAACATAAGATGTAAATGATGGTAGCAATTTTATTTATTTAATAAATTATTGATAAAGGTTCCACACGATTTATAAACATGATTTATCATTATTTGTTTCAATTGACTCTTAATGTTCCGACTGCATTCAATGCATGCATTACATTTGGGAATACATTCCACCGAATCGTCAATTATTGGTTAACCAATCTTAATCGATTGTCAACGAATTAATTTTAAAAGGTTTTAACCGATTATCAACCGATTAATTCTAATCGGTTACAAACCCTTATCGTCATACTGGACCTCATGACGATGCTGAAATTTAAACTAATGATTAGAGAGACGATGACCTCGGCACTAAAGGGGAATCATCCTCTTTTATAGAAAATTATAGAATCATAAAAAGACAATAGTAAATACGAGGACTCAGAAGCCTGGGGCGTGGGGTCAACCAAAAAAATGTTAAAGTGGAAAATGCTTTCATGGCTTTTGTTTGTGAACGAATAAAAAACTACATGACACAAAATGCGAAATAGATGTATGGAGTAGACGGAGTGAATAGAAACGCTATTTATCCAGATTTGTCGAGCAAACAACGTTATACTGTTTGTACTGAGCTTAGTGATCTGTTTCGTCTCAGTTTATAGCGGAATCTAAAGTGAAAGAATAGACGTGCAGATTATTGCAGGCAATTAGTTCGTAGTCTAAAATCTATCGGGAGAGATTGAGCTGCAGTGAACTCTGGGTTAAAGGAAAGGGCAAGAACTTAAATATACATATATAAACAAACTTGGAAGCAAATTTGTTAGGATTGTATGTGACTAATACGATCTGCATGCATGTGAGCTGCCCCTTCGTCATCTCATCAAGAGATGTTCTTTTTAAAATTGAACCTGTCAGTCATAGCCTTTGGTGTACTAAAACTGGGAGGTTCTGCAGGATTTGAATTTCCAATCCCGAATGAAAAATAAAAGCACTGATGAATTGCAGGGTAATTACTAAATTTATAGTAGGTGTATATCTTCTGAACTGATTCAAATTGGGTTTCGATACTGAGGTGGTCGATAGTTAGAATTGCTTGTTTGAGCAGCAAAATTGAAGAGCAGGAAAAAATTTGTTGAAAAAAATCATGGTGCGTATTATGAACAGGTCTGACCGATGTGCTCGACCAAAAGCAGGATAGTAAACAATACTTTCCAGACAAGGCTTAAAACTTCGTCTTTAAGCTAATATAAAATTAGGGAAATTAGCGGTCACCCACTTGACGAGAACCAATTGGGAAACGACTCATTTAAAAAAAAGAAAAGTTGTGTAATGGAATGTCAGTACCATCAATTTTTTTGAGCAAGTGAATTTGAATTCTAAAATTTTCGTTTCACTGTTACCAAATAATTACTAACAAATAAACATTTATAAAAATCTGCATATTATTTTGATTTTATGATGGCACAGGAGTTACTCAAAATCTGATACTTTCCAGCATGCAGAAACGAATGTTCAAACAAAAAAAAAGAATTTTGCCTTAATTTTCAGTTATTCCATCCACACGAAACTAAGGTGACTGCTGAGTTGTTTAACTATGAAACAAGCATAACACCGACCTTGACGGAAAGAATTTGTAGTGAATCGCATAGCTCCACTACAAGCGAGCCTCACGACGAGGCTAGCTGTCATCGACCAATGAGCAAACTGGACAGAAGAAGTGATTCCCAAGCGAGGGTAGCTGTCATTAACCAATAAACGGTCACACTCAGGCAGCAGTGCCCACCCAACCGCCCTATATAATGAGGCTACAACGGTCTGTGACACACAACCTACAAGAACAAACCCCAACCACAGACCCTCACCACTCAATACATGTGCGCAGAGCGCTCATTTCTATTCCCCTCCTAGTATCCCCTCCGTTTCATCCCTTTACTTAGGTACACCCTGTGCCAAACTCTCTCTCTCAAATCTTTCCTATTGGTACCGACCACCACCACCGTGACATACAGGAGTTGTTTCGCGACCTCTGAAGGGGGAGGAGGGCCACCTCTCCTGCTCGTTAGAGTGGGAGAGATGAGTGCAAGATATTCAATGGAGAGTTTATCTCTCCCACTTGTTTAGAGTGGGAGAGACGAGCGGAAGATATTCAATGTGAAGTCAACATACCCCAGGGACAGACCCCAACCACTTAATACATGTGCGCACAGCGCTCATTTCGATTTCCCTCGTAGTATCCCTTTCCGTTTTACCCCTTGACTTAGCTACACCCAGTGCCAAACTCTCTCTCAAACCTTTCCTATTGGCACCGACCGACCGACCGGCGACACACACTCTCTACCAAGCGCTTCCACAGTCAACATCTCTACCAAGAACTCTCATCATCTGAACAACTCAACTTACAACCTACAGCAGAGCAAACGGAGAAGAAACCAACCAGCCTGTCTGCGGACAGGATGGGCTCAAACAACATACGCACTAACAAGAACTGCACGTACTCCAACTCGCCACGCACTCCAACTCTATACGTCCCAGCAAGATGTCCGTACGCCAGTACTCGACGACGGGACGTGCGCAACGCAGAAATAATTACTAATTTAATATTCAAATGTCTAAATAAAAACTGTTAAACTCATTCTGCCTTTAATTGCCTTTTCTCCTATTGGGTTCCTCGACAGTCCCTTACTCCCTCAGGCGCTCACTCCGAGTAAGATAAAGATATTCAATGTTTTCTCGGAGATAAGAGATGTCTGGGGGTTGGGACTGGAGAGTAATAATAACGAGATCACTACAAATTTATCCATAAATGTTCCTGTTAAGTTAATCTATAAACAGTAATATCAAAAAATCTAAAATCATAACTGTTCAACTAAATTGTCCGTGTTTTGAATTTGTTCAGATTTTTGGGTACATATCAGTAATAATACTAGGCGTTGCACAAGTATCTTTGATAGATAACTTAACATGTTATTTTGAGTAAAAATTCAGGTTGTATATCTTATTACAGGCAGTGAATTTAAAAGGAAACCCAAATTCATATTAACTTTTCGACAATCAAAATCCATGAATAAGTTCAACATCAAGCTTTATTTTGGTACACACGGTTACTTGAAGTAGCAAGAACCTAATCACACGAGACAATAAATTAAATACAAGTGTGAATGAATCATTTAAGTGCAAAATAGAAGCTTCTCATACATATAATTGGGACCTCTGCTCAATGCAATCACAGGACGAAATGTTTTGTTGCGGAAATATTTTCATGAAAAAATTGTAAATAAAACTATGTATGTATTTGAGTTTTTGATTTAGGCACCAAAGCCCAAAAAATGACTGACAAAGTCTTTATCTTGAATTATTAAGATAAGGTTCATGACTCATTCGTAAACTGGATTCGCCACCTGAAACATTAGGAATCCTTTTGAATCCTAGTGATGAGGAATATAACTGACACAGTGGTAATTTCAATGCTAGTTGTGAAACAGGAAAGAAAATTATAATGTCCTACTCAATTCTGTTGATGTGCATATCGATGATGGATGCGGTGGTTAAACTAAGAATATAATAATAATATTAATAATGCACATATCTGTGTTTTTCGATACACCAACAAAAAATTCTTGCAGCGAATATATTCTTTTATGTCATGTTTATTGGAGCTGCGAAAACTTGTCCAAGCTGCCCCAAGCCAGGAAGCAGCCTGAGTTTACACGCGAACTACGACACCTTCAAAAAATAAGACTTCAAATATTTTTCAAGGAGTGCCATGAGTGTGTGCTAGAGATGAGATTCAAGCTACGAATATGATACGAGAATAAAAAGAGGAAGAAAAAATCCTTGTTGCGTCGAACAAATAAATTTTGGAGCATTTCCTGCGTGAAAGTTTCTGCGATTTTTTTACGAATGTGATTTGTGGATTGAAAAATAAATGCGTCTTAAAAATCTTACAGTTTTTTAGCATCGATTCCAAGAGCTTGAGATGAGCAGTGTTCACAGTTAGCAACATTGAGTTTTTACTTGGTTTTTGCACGCATTAACTTTTCCATAAAGAATTTCGTGAGTAATCATATTTAAAACGTGTAATGTGGAAGCCCTATGTATATATTTGTCAAGAAATATTCATGAAAATATTTTCTATTACCATAGCAAGGACAAAAATTAGCAATTATATATGTACATATATGTATACGCATATATATGGTTATATTAGTAGTTATAATTAATTCTTGCACATTATTTGGTTTTCTAGACGATTTTTTACATACTTTTTACACTTTGTTTACTTTGCACACTTGGTTTTCTACGCAAACTTGTGTTTGTCTGCATTCATGACTTACAATATATCTTTTGTGTATTCATTATAGAAAGAGTTCAAATTTATAAATTTCTACAATGTTTTCTGTACATTCTGACAAACGCATGTTGAATTCATATGCTTATTCAGTTGCGAACATTCCAGTACGATCTCATCCTCGAAGTCTGGAAGTCCTTTTTATTTCTTCGTATCATACTGCCAGTCCTCGAAGCCACTCATCATTTCGAGATCACATTCTTGGGGGCAGTGAAAAAGAAATGTTTCGCACAATCGTTATTGATTTTCCATCATATTTCGGGAACTTTTTGTGGTAGACTTCTTGGCTTCTCAAGATCTGAGGATATTGCTTTCCGTCTGCTGTACATAAAAAACGATGGACGTCCTTATCACTAGAAGTGTCAAGCATTTCCTAGGCCTGCTTGTGCAGAAGAAAGAAAGGTTTAGACGGTTTGCCGCTCTAGAATGATGGATACTGAAATTTTTTTCGTCCCCGTTTTTAATACATTTTCAACTTCCTTTTGTGGCATAGATTTTGCAAAAGAGTTCTGTAATTCAGCATTCCAATTTTTAACATTACAGTTAATTTCAACATTCTAAATAATGCATAATTGTTAACTGTTTTTACATTTTACTGCTTTAGGTGCACACAAAAAAGCGAAACGTGAAGCAATTCAAGCCTCAACACAAACTCAAACGAAGATACTGTATTATTGACTGTTATAATTATGAATCAATGGAAAAATTGAATAAGTGAAGGTTGTTGTACAGAATTTAAAACAAAATGCTTATAATTCACACCTCTGGCAAATTACTCTTAGCATTGTAAATAATGATATACATAAAATTGGAAAAGCATTGATAAATAAATGGAAGCATTCTGTATTTGATATGGAGTACGTAGTTCTAAAAATTAAACGATCTCTATGACTCTTTGAAGCCTTATTGAAGGTAAACAATACTACACAAGGATTAATGAGTTGCATGTTGTATTGAATACCACATTCATATATGAAAAAAATCATATTTGCCATACGGTATTCATATTCCTCTGTCTATTCAGACCTTACGTCTTTTTAATCCCACTAAGCCGGGTTATAGTCTTTGCAGAAATAAGCTTTATATTCTTCTACATCAAAAATTCACTTCTAAAACGATTCAGGGAACTTGCATAGGTGAATTTTTACTTAGGAAAATTACTACGTTGGACCAAATGAATTTTATATGTCAGATAAATCATAATGCAACTCCTACGTAGCGATAAAATACTGACTAACTTTGCTCTTCCGCACTGCAGCAACGATCACACCATGACCATTAACCACAACCTAACAATCCACTGTGAAATACACATCTCCTCATAAGCCCATCCGCCTATTGAAGCTTTGGAAAATCCTTATTCGCAAAAATGGTCAGGAGTTGGTACATCAGCGTATCGTAGCACCAGTGATACTGGAAGAAAAGCTGGATCGATTGACTTAGGAAGAACAAAGCTTAGAAGCACCTGGAAAGCCCGTGTGGAAGTATCTTGGTCGTTAGTTCTGTAGCTCGAAGTCAGCCTTTGTTCTGCCTCAGGTAATCCGCCCAGTCTTTCAAGCCGATAAATTTAACACTGACTTTACAGCCAAGTTTTTTGGTCAGCTTGATTGGAACATAAAGTTACTCCGTCTGGTATTTTCAGCAGTTCGTCTAGGATACGAAATTGGGGAGGAAAACCCATAGAAGTTTCTGGTCGAGGTCTGAACATTGTGCTTGCGGTAGATCTCTCAAATTGATACGCTATAGCCCTTTGGAAGCACGTTTTTCTTCTCGGATTCAATTCCGCTTCTTTTTTCATATTCGTTCAGGAGAAAGAGCGTATCATTTTTTTAGACTGTATCAGAAAAGACATTTCAATATTTGGCCTGGGTGATCTGTTCTGTATGATCAAGTGTTAGAAATAAGAAGTAATGGAGCCAATGATTTTTTGGAGGTAAGAAAGGTAAAAAATTGCATAACAAAAAGTATTTTTACTTGAATAACGGTATATCTATGTTCATTACTTTTATTTTATTTTAAGGTCTGATGAAAATTGTCAAGATGGCTGTAGTATTCGTAACAAATTGCTTTCTATGTTTTTTTTTTCGAAAAAAATTCCCGTCATCAGCAATGTGGCATCTTGTGTTGTCAGCAATGTGACGTCGTCAGCAATGTGTCATCTTGTGTCATCAGAAATGTGACGTCGTCAGCAATGCGTCATCTTGTGTTGCCAGCAATGTGACCTCGTCAGCAACGCGTTGTCTTATGTTATCAGCAATGTGACCTCGTCAGCAACGCATCGTCTTATGTTATCAGCAATGTGACGTCGTCAGCAACGCGTCGTCTTATGTTATCAGCAATGTGATAAGCCCATGATTACCATCTAACAAGATTAAAAGAGTTCGAGTACAGCAAAGTTTTATTTCAGAGATAATAATTTCCCCTACAAAATCCTCATATAATACATTGTATATAAAGTTCTAGTGCTGGCCAATAAAATTAAAACTTAGGTACATAAAATAAAACATTCATTTTCTAAACTGACTACAGCACAATTCCTAATAACCTTCAGAATTGTGATCAAATCTGGACGGTTCTACATCTGAGACACGAAGGTGTTTGCAAATACGAATGGAACTTAAACTTGGTGATAAACGAAAGCGTTTTAAAAGCTGATGATGGCGCTGTCCTGAGCTCATATTTGATGATCATCCAATGGAAAAATTTTCATTAATTTTGTTCACTCATGATTGAAAGTCTACAGTTAACAGTCGCTACAGTACAGTACAGCTACAGTCGCTGTCAGTTAATGATGGTGAAAATAACGAGGGTTGAGGGTATGTAGTTCATCCCAATGAATTTAAAATGGAATTTACAAGATAATTTATTCGAGTTCATATTGAGTCTTTGATCTACGGTGAACGTAATAGGCTTATTTAAATATTAAAAAAATATACTTCACACAGTTCTAAGAATTCCTAAGTAAAATATGTTTCAAATCGATTGAACAAAAATTAACTAACATCAGGTGCTTTGATTCAATCAGTACATGGAACAATCTAAATTCAATTCACACATTTTTTTGTAAAACTCGTTTCTGTTTAATGGTATTTTCACATAAGGTCAAAAAATCCCTAAATTAGGGATCAGAAATTTATTGAAACGTGACAATTCCTTAAAAGAAGACTCATAAAGATACTAAGAACGGAAAGTGTTCTATAACGTTACTTATTTGACGCAATCCAAACTGAAAAGAAATTTCAAGTCCTTACTTCACGTATCAAGAGACAATTTGTGTTTAAATTGTTTTTAAAAGTAATTTCATGGCGTTATTTTTAAAGTTGAGATAGTGATCGATGAATTTAGGGGAAAATTCAGTTTCAATTTTTCTCTATGCTCCTTTTTGAGACGAAATGTTAGCAGTCTTGTGTCAAAATTCTCATCGTGAGTTGCAAGTTTCGAATTATCATCGTTTCAACACCCATAATTAATGCATAATTCATTAAAGAATATATACTCGTATATATATGTTTCCGTGAAACTACACAGTAAAATGAATTGCAGGCATTATTGCTAGGAAAAAATGAACAATTCTCGTAAATTTTACCTTAGTTGCTTGCAACTGCGAAGCATCTGGAAGTTTAAATGAAATCCTAACCTTAACCCAATTCCTATTCGGCAACATTATACCTATGTGCCAGTTTCTTCTTCTCGAAACGCTTACTTGGCCTCATAATAGGAGGTCTAGAAGCAATCAACTTTACATCTGCTAGGACAGCCATCTGACTCCCATAAGTCTTACTCTCTGTCTAATAGTCCATAAAGAACCTCCTTATGGTGTCTTCAATATTCTTCCGAAATATTGCTCCAGATACCAAGAGCCAAATAAGCCCCCAAAACTTTCTTTATAGTTGCCTCGACTAGCTCGAAGCATGTCTGGAAACAGTCGATATTCTTTCAGAATCGCGGAGACTGATAGCCTTCGGCATCTGGAAAAAGATTGAGTTGCTTTGTTTGGGTTACGAGTCCATCAAAAGGCACAGGATTAAAGGAGGAAAGGTGACAACAAACAATAAAGAATTTGTGTGTCATTGTTTTCGTTGTGGTAAAGAGATGCTAAGGATCATGGGGTTCATCACTTTATCCTATTTACTGTCGATTTTTATTGTGTATTGTTGTGATTTTTGTGAAGATATTTGGATAAGAATCCATCCAAAGTTAAATATCCCCCAAATTATTTAAATACTATATGAATAATCTGACCGTATCATAATCGAAATATTTGAAGATTATTACAGTTTCACAATACGTCAATTTTTTGGCATGTTCAATTCATTCAACTGCATTTCAATGGTAAAAGCATCACATTATTTTTTAGTGATCCTCTAAGATGTCGCACTTAGATCATACAATAGTACAGCATTTCATCAATTGATGCATGTCATCTAATGGGCAATCGTATTTTTAACACACGAACTAAAAGAAACTCAAAACTATTAATAACTCTTAACTCTCAACTGATGAAATGAGTTGTCACTTCTGCAACCTCGAGGTTATTTTCTGTATTTTTGTAATGGATGTTCTTAGAAACGATCGCCTCTGATTGACAAGTTACATTACACTACATTTAAAGCATAAGATTTCATGAAATATAGGGGCGAATTAGTGAAGGCATTCGTGATTCCTCATTTTGGACATCCTTAATAAATTCTGAATACGTTTCGTGTTAAGCTTCATAATATCATCCCTCTGTCCAAGTTCATTATGTTCATTTAACGATGTTTCGTGAGCAAAACGCTTCAGTTCTTACGTGAATGCGCTAACAGTTATGCTGTCACTATGTGGGGGATAGCGCCATGGAATATTTCATGTTGCTCTAGCTATCCTACTTTATTTGACTCTATAATCTTAAGAACACAAGTTGTATTTCTGTGATAGCGTTCTGGTTTTACTGAGCAATAATTAGACTCATGGAACAGTTGACGCGCACATCATCCACTCTCAAAAAATCATTGATTTAAATACATTTATTTTTTCTTGAATTATCTCCATTTCAATTTAGTTTAAACCCCATAAAATTACCAATATTCAAACGCCAAACTCACAGGTGGCCCATATAAAGAAGTTCCTTCATTTGTAATATATCATTAATTTTAATTGAATATCATGATTTTGCAGCCAATTGGTTGAATATTTTTTTCAAATAAAAATAACAGTTGAAGCAACAACAGCTGGGGCAGAAGCAGGAGTTAACCACGTGACACCCACTGTGCGAACTGAAGATCAAAATACAAGCTTAGATGACGACACAAACGAGGGAAGGAAGCAAAGGCAAAACACGTAACTTGGTTTTTCACGAGCTTCCATAACCCTCATACAGAGTATGCTTGCTCCTAGGACTGGTCCTTTTTGAGAATTTTCGGATTATTTTAGTGAGACACAGTGCAAATTTCGCCGCAGTTTTACGCACATTTCGCACACCGACTGCCACGCTGGCAAACAAAAGGTCCTCATTTGCTCTCCATTCGAAGTTCAGAAGGCGAACCATAAAATTTTTACGGACTGTAAAAATATTCTATCCTCTACTGACCGGTTCCTGGCGAGAATGGTGGCTCCCATATCAGGATTTGTACTCGTATTCACCGGTATCACTGACATTGCTTTAGTTATTAGTCAAATAGTATGAGTTCTAATGTAATACAGCTTCAATATGATGAATGATCTAATGCATAGTTCTACTTAGAGCATGCTTTCCTAAATGATATGCCACCATTGCAAGGGTAAGAACTATATTGTGTTTTTTTTTGGTGCTGGCTGTAAATGCCTTTTTTATAAACTTCCATGGATACAATTGTAAGCCCATTTAAAAAAGTTTGAAAACTGACTATTTTTTATTGATTGTTTTGTTGTTGTGTGGTCACTGTGTCTCTCATACACCTTGTTATTCCCCCCTTGATACATCATGTGTCTACAATATGGCAGAAAAATATTTGCAAGGTTACACGAATTAGGAGTACTAAACACACTTTATTAGTTTTACGAAGTATTTTACCGTAATTCTTAAAACTTTATGTACTTCTTCAAATTTATTTTAAATTATGCGTTAGAAATTGAATAGGCTATTAAAATCAAATAGAATTTCCCCCATCACTTGCAGTAAGATCATTTTTTCCATGAAAAAATTACATAAAACTTTCCTCCTAACTTTCATTTTCTGCTTCACATCGCAGACGTCATTCAGACAAAATGTTCCGTTTTTTTAGGGCGAGGAAATGAAATTGATTGGTACTCAACCACAAGCTGGAGTTGTCAGCTCTAAATTGAGAAAATCGTTTCCCCGCTCTGAGTTGTCATATAAGGAGAAAGGTATAAATGAGAGTTTAAACTACCTGTAAAAAACGATGAAGCTTCTGGCAATGAAATGATGTTTTCCATTTTAGAACTTCGATGCTCATCTGTGAAGAGGTTTTAAATATTTTTTTGTCGATATTGGACTTCTAGTTCTGGGGGAATGCGATGAATCTCGTTGGTGAGTAATGTACTGTTGTACTGAAACAACAATACTTAATTGGTGGATAGAAGTACTAATATGAGTATTTTTACTATTCACATGCTCTCGATCAAAACTGTTAACTACAAAACAAATGGCCCCTTTCTGACGATATGCTTGGGTAATGAAAGTTAAAAAATATATACTTTAACGTCATATGAACATATACTAGGAAAGTGAAACGAAGCACCGACGTTTCTCACTGTTAATCTGCGTTTGAAAATTTCCGACCCACTTCCTAACATAACATTGTAATCGAAATACCTGTTATACCAGTGCATAATTATTAGAAGTAGATAATTGGCTGTGAGTCCCTAAAATTTGGAATAAATTGGTTGCATGTGAGTTGCTGAAATGCGAAAAGCATAATAGGATTCGAAATAATCCTTTATATTAGGTTGTTGATTAATATCATCTGTCATGAATGTTTAGATTTTGAGCGACTGAAAAGTTCATAAACCTTATTTTAAGTTTTTAAGAGTTAATGTAATTCATTTTTCAGCTTTTCATTTCGAATAACAAGATCATTTACAGATCGTAAGTATGGCAAATATGTAAAGAAATTAAGGTTTGACATAAATCGGTTGATTAAAACTAACCTATGTATCGTGTTTTTGAAGAACAAATAAAAACGCTAAGGATTGGTGATATTCTTCTTGGTTAGTGATAATTTCATGTTCTCTACCTCTTCTGAAGTAGCTGTCAAATATTTGTTGGTATTAACATAGATCTGTTAGAGGTAGTTAAATGTCTATTTCAATTTCCGTAGATTTATAATAAAATCTTTACAGAACGGATATATAAATGCCAGTTTTAAATCCGATAGACTTATACAATTTCAAAAACTTATATCTCAACTTAGATATTGCATGAAACTCAGGCATTAATTTCCTCAATAGGCATATCATATTGTGGGATTCAATTGCCAAAAACAAAACTTTACTCGACAAATTTTACTCGAAGGATCTCAATGCTGACTTGAGACTAGCTCCAACATCAGGCTTCATATTGCGATTCCAATTTCTGATGCACAGACATGACTTCACTAATCGCTATTTTGCATGAAACCTAGATTAGTTAGAAAGCTATATATCAATGATGTAACAAGCATGCACAAAAAAGTATTCCACTCACTTTCCATTGCATCTATCTTTAAACAAAACGTCATTAGATCTTACAATAGATTATTGATTAGGTTTCTGTTCTAGTCTGTACAGATAAAAACACACCGTATCGAATAAGACTTTTTTCAGTCAAATTTTGAAACACTAGCTAACTGAGAGTATAAAGAAAATCTCGATCTTTACTACCCCTACATGACACATTAATTTAATTAAAAACTATTCCTTTAATCTAGTATTCATTGACAGTATATCAAAGCAGATCGTTTTACTCATTCAACACTTTGAAGAAATAAAAAACACATGAATTTAATACTTTTCTATTTCTAGTACTACTATCATTTCACCCAAAAGATGTTGGCTAACTGTTAAAGATTATGGTTTACGTTGAGATACTTTCAGTCAATAAAAATAAGGAGCTTCTGCCCCCCTAAAAGATGTATGACAAGGCCCCCGTATTTCAAAAAGTTTTACCTCGCATTACATCACTCCGATCGATGCTCTTTATTCAAGCAAATCCATCCCTCGTCGACGGCTTCATTTATTGTTACGTAAAATTATGAGTTTCATTGCAACTTCGAGATGGAGGCACTTTGAAGGCCAGGTTTTATTTGTCTGGTCGGCTTGCCTTTGTATGAATTATCTGAGTCAATAACAATATCGTCCATGTAATAGAAATTAGTTGTTTGAGGAATATGACGTCCGTAAACCAAAGAGTTCTTCATACAGATCCGCTACTCAAACTTTGCTACACAAAGCTACATGTTTTGAGCATACTACAGGTTCAAGAAATTAATTTAAGAATTGGCTAAACAGAAGCCACTCATTTTTAATGCTATACGTTCTGAACATATTGAACTGACGCATGTAAATCACAAGGAAGGTTGGATCTGAAGATATTGGATGGTGAACATTACAATCAATTTTAACTATTTATGTATCACTTATCCTAATTCTTGAAAGTGAATAAATAGGTTAAAGTCAAGAAATATCAAGCTTATTCCACGTTCATCAAATTAGTTCACAACGTTGCACTATAAATCAGGCTACCTAGTTCACCCCACACGGGAAACGATAACACCACCATTTATTACCATAAATTTTTTAATTTTACTTCGTCCACGCTGAATCCTTTATTTTGACGGCTGTAAATGTATAACGTATTGAATAACAGTTTTGATGTACTCATAAGTGAAAATTTTGGTTTTGAATTCTGTAGTATATTTTATAATTGTTTTACTGAAATTAGGAAATAGGACACAAATGGGGATACATAATAAGGAAACAAATATACTGATTTTTGATTCAGTGATGTAAAATGTATATTTAAAAATACGTCTCTAAAATATTTATGAAATTTTTTGGTGATTTAAAATCCTAGAAATATGAATCAAGCATATAGTTACCAGCGATGATGTTAGCTTTTAATTTTCAACCATCACAAATGAAATATTAATGTACGTACAATGCTTTTTTAGTTAACCGTATTTATTATTTTATTTAGAATAGAATAGAATAGAATACAATAGAATGAGGCTATAGGAACGAACCTTCTGGCCCATTCTTGGGTCGGATAATTACTTCGATAATTATTCGGTTGTTTACCCAAGTCCCATGCCGTATTTCTAGCCGCGTCAACCATGTCGGCAGCGGGATTCGAACCCGGGTCTTCCCGCTCGAAAGCAGATTTGCTCACCAGTCGACCAAGCTGGTGATCCAGTCGACCAAGCTGGTGATATTTGATTCGTTGCGGTCTTTAAAAAAACAGAACACAAGTCGGAGTTATGAGTATAATAGAATGCATTATTTATCGTTCAGTATTTGGTATACCTTTTTGTTATGACAATCTCCTATAAGTAGCATTACTGTACCATTTTTTCCTATATATATAGCATCAACATTACGTCATTTATGAACCGTAAACGAGCCCAAAGAAAAATGCCACAATTTGTGAACTTATATTTCCCTCACGGATTTGAAACTGTTTCTTTGTTTTAATAATTATTGATGCACAGGTCTCTAATACTTGCATAATTTCTATAGTACCACTGGGAAAGAGAAAAGTGCTAGAGACATCACTGTGTTCTCGAATGCATCATCGAGGAGAGCTGCACGATCAAGTTAATCCAATAATTTTATCTGATGATGCATCACTGAGTTTTCATGTAAAATATGTATCATATATGTTAAAATACTAAATGTAATTAATTGATGCACAATTAGCTTCTATTGTTAGCTTATGAATTTGAAAAACAGAATGCGCCACGTTTATCCTTACAAGTTTCTGTAAAACTATTCATCAAGTGAGCATTAGGACTTTTCATGCTCGTTTTATCGTTCTTTATATTCCCATTTATTTTCTTTCTTCCACTGCACCACACAGAAATCAGTAATATTTAATACCATGTAGATACACTCGCGGCATTAGATACTTTAATAACCATAATAAATCCATCTGCTCACATCTTACATCCTGCATGTGTTTTTCACAAAGTTTCGAGGCGAAAACAGTCAAAATTAATCGCATAATGCACATAAAAATAGAAATGATTGAAAACCAGCGCTTTGAAACTTTCAAGTTTGTGACACAAATTTTTTAGAGGATTTTTCCAAGAACAAATTTAAGCGTTATTCTGTGAAAAATTTAGCATGCCTTTATGTGGTACAAAAGCCATTTTCACTGTTGGTACAAATAAATTACTGTAATAACGTCACAACGTAGATGCTATGTTTCATTATTATTACATCATCAACTGAAAGTTATTTAAAGTAAATTCACAATGCCCTCCTCTCACCACCAATTCCTGTAACAATGCTTCTTTACCCAGCCAGCATGGATGGAAACTAGTTATCGTCAGCTGAAAATCCCTCTAACAAATTCTCAGTTCCCGTTAAAAAATTCAATACAGCAAGCATAGAAAGAGAAATATCATTTGCATTCAACGAGGGTCCTTGATGCCCTTTCCTCCCCGAAGGAAGCAGGCAACTGCTCCTCCAAAAGCAAGCCTTGCCTCCTGTGACGAAGTTTGGAGCGAGACCCAGGAGAACTTTACGGATATCTCGTTAATCTCGTTACCAGCACACGAAAGGCTGGTTTGCATCCAGCAAGTGCATATAGCAGGCAAGCATCTGGTAACACAAAAGCCTACCTCGTGACATACCGCCTTATTATTCAGGTCTGCCTATACACCTCGCTCTTTATCACACGGCTTTTGCAGATGACATCTTTATTAGAATTGAACTCCGACGCATGAGCGTGCGATCTTGTCTATTTTCATCAGCATTCTTCACCGAGAGACTCGTAGATCCGGCGGTTTGTTAAGCAAACCATTACGTACGGATGATGTCTGGCGCAAAAACAAGCCGCAAATGATTCGGGCATGCAAATTTTGAGACACTCCTACACGTCTCCGGAAGTCCTTTCCAAATGGAAGACCATCTCACTTTTTCTCGATATCGTCGCTGGGATTAACTTTATGCAAAAACGATTTGCAAATTGTTTTAGCCTGCAGCTAAACCAGATTATTTAGAAATGTATTTGACTTCGATGCAATATTTTTGTAGCAGGAAAATTGATCTTTATCTTTGCCAGCCCTATTTACTGTTTTAACTACCAGTATCCGAAGCCAACTTCATAAAAATTGACTTTTCATAAATTTATTGCAATACACTCCATTTTATTACACGGCACTTCATTGTCCAGATTTTAGGTATGAAAGTTTTGAATCGCCCAATATTGAAGCGCAGGTAATAGAGTTTGCTTTTAAAATTACCCTTAGGATATGATTTGAAGAAGAAACTTTATTCAGTTTATACCTGAATTCCAAGTGAATCCACAATTACGGAGAAATATCTTGCAAGTCCAGAAACATTGCACTCATCCAAATCAGTTATAGCACCATGACTAGAGTAGGCCTTTTAAGGAATGAATTAAAACTAACAGAAAACTTTGATCATTCTGTTCTTTATTGTGCACGAAATTACCTCAGCTAAGCCGTTTTATGCAAGCATCCCTTCTTGGGCCAAGAAATAGGGACAATTTCATATTTAGCTGCTTCGCCACGGGAGATTTACTATTGGCTCTCTCATAAGCCTCTTTAAACTAGCGCTCTGAAGTTTCCCTTATCTCCTTCACATCACCTGCGAGAAAAACAAGCGTTGATTCTACCCTACAGCGTAAGCTGTGCATCCAACCGCGTTGAGCAAGGCCTGCTTTCAAAAACTGGAGGTGCACCGAGACTGAAATGACTCAGAAACACAACTTTAAAATGCTCATTTACGAGTAAATTCAAGGCAAAAGCATGTGTAGGCCTGAATTAAACAACCAACTCTAGCTTCCTAACATTTCTCAGACTCACGCCTCATACCTCAGCAAAGGCAAATGCGTTCCCATTTAGCTTCAGGAGAGGGTGGACGCGTAATGTTATTCGTACGAGGATTGCACGCTCGGACTTGCAGCTGTAATGATAGACGAAAACAAAATAGTTTACTTCTGAAGTGATGCTAAATAGATGAGGAGAATCATGTAAAGATGAAGGGAAGTTACCCATTTTGCAAACGTAACACCTAATCCCTAGAAAATATCTATACGAATGTTACCCACCCAAAAATTTAGTGGTGCTAATTTTTGTTGGTGAGAGAATTGTTTGGTACCTTTGCGTTTTACATATATGCCTAACGGCGTGCATTTAGTCTATTTTCAAATGAAATTTTTTCTGTTTTGGTGCACTTTTCTCGTTCAAGCCGCAATTTATTTTGATTTTCCACTTGCATGAGCGCCTTCTAAACTCAGCATTTATTTTAATTCAGTACATTCACGACTAATTTTCCATTCAGATTTCCTGATATTTTTAAATAGGTCTTCAATTTCAAATATCCTCAAATCTCAAGTTACTTATACACACATGCCTTTAAATCTATGTCTATAATTCATGGAAAAGGTGGAGAGATTTTTCCACACATTTGGGCATAAGGTTTGACGCATAATTCCGAATTTTGAGTTTGTAGAACTATTTTCATTTTTCGGTATAGTTTTAGTCTATAACTATATATATATTTAACGTAATTGCTGTTCAAATTTATTAAACTCTTAATTAAAAAGAGTGCCGGATCTTTCACGTCACAGGGAACGAACTTCATTCCTTGTAAATTTAGGACGGTTCTGTTATCAGACGACCCAGAGCCCTCATGCAGCAGAAACAAGCAGCGATGCCGTCTACACCGACCGACCAGCTGGTCGGGCGGACTTACAGGCCCAAGTCTCAACCACAGAGTTCCTAGAGTTAAAAAGCCGTTGGAACTCAGGAGAATGTCTGAGGACCAGCAAAGGAATAGAGTTTTCAGTAGGAAGTAGGGCTATGAAGAACGTGGTTGCAGGACGCGACGTACACAGGAGGGAAACAAGAAACAGTCTCTTCAGTCAGACTGGAACCCCCAGCTGCATGTTGGGAGAAGATGGAAACACAGGGTCTCCATAAAGTCTCTTTCCCAGTTTAAAAATTTATTAATAATGCAATTAATAAGATAATTTATTTATATTTTTTATTGTATACAGTGTTTATTAAAGTTTTTAATCACATTTTGCATTTTTGTGTTTCAGGGATCCTGTTTATGAAAGAGATGCTGTTGCAACTTTATGAGAGACACTTTTATAAGAGATTTTATGAACACCCTGTATATTAATTGTCGTCCCGGTCAATACAGTATGCGATGTATATGACAGTGGGGTTAAGGCTCAAATAAGGAAATGCATGCCTAACCAGTGAAGCGTTACTGCAAAACGGGAAGATTGAAGAAGAAGAAAACACGAAGCAGTGAGAGCTCGCTGTCTCAGTCTTCCCGCGTTCCACCACAATTATACAACAACAACAACAACAATGTTGTCACACATGTTGCTCACCAATTCTAAATTTGTACACTAAATTTAACTCCCATTCAGACTTCCAAGATGATCGCAAGCATGGAGCCCCAATTACCTGACTGTTTACTGCCGTCAGTATCCTGAAGACTTTTAGTCCAGAAGAGCAATTAGAAACTTAATTAAAGTAGAAGTCATGTAAAAGAAAGTGATCCTTGCGAAAAAAATAGTGAGAATAGTTAAAGGTTACAAGGCACCAAAAAATTAAGAGATAGATTTCAAGGTGAAAACTACTCGCAGACAAGTTAGTGCACGTCCTAGCGAATATATCCTCTTTAAACGCCAGCTAGCGCTTGATAATTATTATCAAGCGCTAGCAAGCTGACGAAAAACTAAGAGGTGTAATAATTATAGTTTTTAATTGTAAAGAGCCCTTAGAGGCAAAACTAAAACATTACAGACAGCAACCCAATATAAGTAATAGACAACTCAATATAAGAATGTTGCTGAACCCTGTATAAACATCATCATTGTCATTCTCACTTTAGAGGAAGGATGGCTGAAACAAAAGAGCTCGGCACTGATTTGAGGTAAAAGATAATTGATTCTCACAAGTCCAGTAATAGGTACAGAACTACTTCAACACACTTAGTTATCCTTAGATCTATCGTACAATATGTCATCAAAAAGTTCAAAGAGTTTAGGATAATACTACAGCAACTTTGCCTGGGCGTGGAAGACCGTTGAAATTGTCGCCAAGAGCTGAGCGCAAACCATGTCGCAAGGTTAATATGAATCTAAGAGTTGTGTTGGAAGACATCACCAAAGACTTGGATACGCAGGGCATCAGCGTAATTACCCATACAATTCAACGTTGTTTGAATAGAAATGGTTTACGTGGGTATAGACTATGACGGACGCCTCTTCACATGTCACATCATCTTTCAACACGCAAAAATTTAGCCAAAACTTTCTTGAACAAAGAAAGGTGCTATTGAGAACGAGTACTATGGAGTGATGAAACAAAGGCGGAGTTATTTGGAAATCATGATTCAAACAACGACTGGCGTCAGAAAGCTGAGGCTTTTCACCCCAAGAACACAGTGCCAACAGTTACACATACAGGTGGTTGCATCATGTTTTGGGGTTGTTTCAGTTCATATGTCACTGGTTTTCAATAGCAATCAAAGGAGTAATGAAATCTAACAATTACATCAAGATACTGAATGAAAACTTATAATTATTAGAGTAAAATCTTGGGCTCGGCCCACAGTTTAAATTCCAGCACGACAATGACCCAAAATATGCATTTAAACTTATGTCAGCCTAGCTCAAGAAAAATGCAATTAGAACTTTTTAATGACATTCAATGAGTTCTGTCTTGAATCTTTTTGAAATCTATGGCAAAAGTTGGACGTTCAAATACACCACGGAGTTTTGAAAAACCTTCGATAATTAGGCCAAATAGACATGCAGGAATGAAATAATGTCTCAACACAAACATATTCAAATTTGACTGAAAATATGGATACTGTTTGGTAAAAGGTTGTGCCATTGACTATGAATATTTTTTGATGCTCCTTTGTTTTAACTGAACAAATGTTTTTATCAATTATTTTCTTGAATGACGTTTAATTCGTTAAATTAAATCTGTTATTCTAAAACCGATTTTTTAATTCTTTTTCGTGTATTTAGCAACATAAAAAGAGTTTGAAGTCATAGGAGCATTATACGTATACAAAGCACTCACTGAAATTATCAAGCATTGGTGGATGTACGAATTATTTACAGTTTGAAATAATGCTAATTAAAACTATTATATTTTCTTCTTCTACTGCAGAATACTATCGGAAATTAATGTTTTCTTTTGTAACAGAAAAGTACTAGAAACAATTTTTTCCTTTTTACATATTACGATTTGAAACTTAATTCTCTTTTTAAACAGATTATTAATTCATGTCGCGATGCAAGCTCAATCGAAAGATTTTAAAGCCCATACTAGCAGAAGCACACGCGTTTTTATCAGCTGCACACCACTCGTTCATTCCTATTGTTCTAGCGAATACTCAGAAAAAATCCATTTGAAGGCGTAAACACCATCAATGCACACCAATTCTAGCCTCCAATGCTATCTCTGCAATGGATGCCTTTTTCTATACAAAGTTTACATTTCAACTCACGACGTGTGCCTGGGCTAGCCATGTTTGGCTTCACTGCAGTTAGTGGATGAACAAAAATGAAAATTAGATATCATTCATAAACCTCTCCTCATTACCGCTTGCAGTCTTCGATTAAAAGAAATTCAGAACATAGCATTTAAGGCTTAATTAAGATTTTTTATCGTCGACTACACTCCTTAATCGAGTACTTGCCTGCGAATATATAGTACCTAGGAAAACAAATTGAAATTTGATCGCAGCCTTAAAAAACGACACTGAAAAAAATTGGACTAAGTTGCAATACGACAAGTTTATCAATATATTTGAATGCACATAAGGAATTAATCTTTCGATCTTATATATTTCTTTTTTCCATACTCTTACTTTTGTTGAAGTATTTTTAGCACGCTCCTTATTCTAAGAATTACAATTTTACTTGAAAGTTGCAGAAAGAATTGAAAGCTTTACTCCACATGAAAGGAAAGGATTTCCTAATGATGAAAAAGTTACAAAAAAGAATGACTTACATGATAAAACTATGCTGCAACTTCTGAAATGTTATTTTAACAGATAATACGGCTTTGGTCGAGCATTCACTGCATTTATGCTCAACTTTTCTCCTTAATTTGCTCAGAGAACATCTACAAGAAAGTTATATGTTTCGAAATTATTCGTTTTGAAGTTTCCTAAGTTTTGATGGAGTTAAAATAATTGGATGCTGCATTCAGCTTACACAACACACCCCAATTTATAACCCAGCACAAATAGCCTTGATTTAAAACTCAATCTTTAAAAAACATTAGTTTTGTATAACCAGTCGCATTGTATTATCTTTGACAGAGAGACTCACAATTGAAAATAATGGTTTCTATATTTTAAACTTGAAAAATTAGCAATAAAATCACACTCTTAAATTTCAGTCTTCGAATTCTGTTATCCTCTCGGTTTCCAAAATCCTCAACTAATTTAATTAAAAAATATTCGCTTCTCTGTGTTTGTCCCATGTGTACTGAATTACTGACACCGCTCTCCTTTACACGCACCATACGCATTGTCTACACAGAGCTACTACTGCTCTTTCAACGCACTATGCCGTCTCTTTCGCAGTACACACGGTTGCGTTTACTACGACTTCCTAACTAAGGAAGCAGCTTTCTAACTAAGGAAGCACACAATCAACTAACATCATCGAACAGGCGTTACTGGTAGCACCTTAGTACTTGAGTCGACGACGCACAATCGTCATGCGGTCAAGACAACGTTTGACAGAAGAAGGAGCCCAAAATACCACGTATCATCAAACTATCATCCCAACCAAAAATTTGAATTTTTTCGCCCCCATTTATTCAAATAACAGCGGAGGGGCATCTGTAGCGAATCACATGACTCCACTTCAAATGAATACTGCGACGAGGCTAGCTTTCATCGACCAATGAGCCAACAGGACAGAAGAAGTGAATCCAGCGACGAGGCTAGGCCCCATTACGACCAGAAACACGACGTTAACACGTTGACTCCGAAGTGGTACGTATGTGTACCACTGAGGTTAGGTTCTGTAATTTTTTCAGATCCTTCTAGTGACTATGCGTACAAAGTGAAGTTTTACACCAATCAGGCAATCGAAACCAACGTGTTAACCAATGAACAGTCACGTTCAGGCAGCAGAGCCCAGCCAACCGCTCTATATAAGGAGGCTGCAACGCTCTGCGTCACAGACTCTCTACTACAGTACAGTAAAGACTAGTAGGAGCAATTTCAATTTTGACGTCATGGAATTATGTGAGGGGTGAAGGGTGAGGGGGGTCTCAGAGACGTACATGCAAGTCAACCAATCATGGCGCACAAGTCAGGCCAACAGTCACTTTGTCAAATTTATGCTGATTTCAAAGCAATAAAAAACATTGGGAAACAGCTCAAAACAGTGGTCTAATGCTGGTCGGTGCATTTGCAACTACATAAATACACATAATTTAGATAAGAATTACGAGATGCAATAAAGTGCAGAGATAGAATTAAACAAACAATGCACATGCGCATAACAAAATTATTAGGAATATCTTATTTTTCTCTTTAATTTGATTGTAGCTCCGCTTCTACCATTGAAATTCCATTTTCATACTCACAATGATACTATTGAGAAAGACACTCTGGGATGCTCTGAGTGCACTCAGTTCATGCATAATAGAAGGTGCAAAAATAAATTCATCAGTCGTGATATCCGCTATGAGAATACGATGAATTAAAACCAAAAAATTATAATTTTCACATTACAGAGAAGTGTATAATTTTCTAGATCGAGTAACACAAAGAGGAGTTTTAGTCCAACAAGTTGAATTCTGTAATTTTTCAATTATTTTTCTTTTAAACTACGTAACAGAAAAGTCGTATGTACTTGTTCCATAAATGTTATTATTAAGTGAGGTTCATGAACACTATATTAGACGGGTTTGTTAATTTTGATTAACATTGCTCTAGTTTTAAATTGGTTTAAACGTCGCGCTAGAAGGTATGTATATCTCATGGCCGATTGGTGAGAGTCTTGTGTACATGGATTGGAAAGCTCTGTAGCACGAGTTCTAACCCACTTGAGGCAGTGTTATTTGTGTCATATGGGCATTTGTCACCCCGCCCCTCCAAAAAAATTGACCAATCAGCACCTTGGCGTAATCCTTACGTCATGGATCACGTTCCCGTCTGAAAACCGTCGTTGGGGTGGTCATTGCCAACCCCCAATGTGATTCTACTTTTATTTACTGTACTGTGCAAGTGCTTACAAAGTCAACATCTCCACCAAGAACTCTCATCACCTGAACAACTCAGCTCACAGCCAACGGCAGAGAAACGAAAGCAGAAACCAGCCATTCTGTCTACGGACAGGTTGGGGAGACGTGCGCAACGAAGAACCAAGATCTAATATCATAGTTAAATGTCTAAATACAAACTGTTAAACTCATCCTGCCTTTAATTGCCATTTTCCCTAGTGGGTTCCTCGACGGTTCCTTACTCCCTCAGGCGCTTACTCCGAGTAAGATAAAGATATTCAATGTCCGCTGGGAGATGAGAGATGTCTGAGGGTTGGGACTGAAGAGTGATTGAGAAAGATCAGAATAGAATAGAATAAGGCGATAGAAACGAGCCTTTTAGCCTATTCTTGGGTCGGTGCCCAAGTCCTATAGCACTATACACTTGTTCTCATTTTAGGGTTCATATATAAAATTTCTTGCAGTAAAACTTGCAATATACGCGACCCTAATTTTTCCGAACAGAAAAAATGCCTCCTCTACATCCATATATATATATATATATATATATATATATATATATATATATATATATATATATATATATATATATATATATATATATATATATATATATATATATATATATATATATCACAATGGAATCGATTCAGGTAATTTGTAACAAACAACGCTAATTGTTGATGGAAACTTGATGTACGCTACATTAAGAGATTCTGAAACTATTTTGTTAGCTATGCTTAAGAACTGGTAACAAACACATCGAAAAAATTATTTTTAAAAAGTTTGAATCAATATATGTAGCTAAAATCATCTAACAACTTATTGTGGGTTCATAAAGGGCATAAAATCAAGCATTTCATTGAACTAGGGACCCCATTTCAATTTTTCTTACCTCAAATTTATTGCAGTTCGAAAGTTAATTGAAGCCACACCAAGACATTACACTAATCGAAAGTTCACACGAATTAAACTTTGTTGCTACACGTAGCAACACTAAACAACAAGTAATTATTTTCTGGCTGAAATACTGTCTAACTCAATGAATGGTCTTTATTAGGACAAAAACTAGCCACCTGTTCCACAATCGTTCCCACGTCCGTCAGAACAAAAGAGGCCAAATCAAGTTATGCCCACCATGCCGGCCGTGCAAATACTGATCGACAGAGGGACTTTGTTTTCCTTTCATTGAGGTGTCTGCTATCCTACTTTCTCTTGATCAAAAAGAAAAGAGTCTTGTTTGTGTTCGTTCAAGACACTGCGATGTGGGATTTTTCTCCTAGACGATTGTACTAAGTTAAATGAGTTGTTACTACAGAACTGACAAAATGATCTCAGACAGTTGTACGTTTAATAAAAGCAAAAAATGGCAAAGTAAAGAGAATGTTTTTCAGATAGTAATTAATTCATGCTGGCAAATAAAAAAACACCTTTGTCCGTACATTTTGAAAATAATAACATTTTTATTTCCTACTCTATTCTTAATATGAATTTAATCGTTATAATATGCCCTTTTATCAAAGGACATACGATTTTTAAGTCATTTTACAAATAATTACACACGCTGGTGCGAGAGCATTTGAAATGATTTGGATGCCTGTGAGACGTGACGCTGCGGTAAGTCAGATGAATTGGGTTTTCTGACTTCTTTTCAATTTCTGCTTTTTGACGTGTTTACGTCCCACCCATTTCCAAAACCAGCCTACATCAAGCCAACCCACATAGCTGCAGCTGCTTCAGTTACTAAATCAACCCCCACAGCTGCATCTACTTCAGTTACTAACGCAGCCCACACAGCTACAGCTACTTCAATTGACAAGCCAACCCACACAGCTGCAGCTGCTTCAGTTACTAAACCAGCCCACACAGCTGCAGCTGCTTCAGTTACTAAACCAGCCCACACAGCTGCAGCTGCTCAAGTCAGAAGTTAAGAAGAGCGTAAAGGGCTGGGCGGTTTAGTTGTAGCGCTTTAGGACGCGCGCAGCAGCTCTATGCAACTATAATAACAAACGCCCTCTTCACAAAGCCACGCTGTAAAATGTTTATTGCCTCAGTCCAGATGAAAAACTTGTATCGTATTATTTATGGAATTAAAAGCTCTGCTCTCTAGAGACGGTCATAATTTTTCTGGAGCATAACGTAGAATTTCACGACTTCACTGAACTTTTTTCATTTGGACGACGGATATGAAAACTGCCACTTCACCTATAAAATTCATTTATGAATGAAATACAGAGTGAGGACAAATTTAATTTACTGTGTATCCTTCGACCTCTTTTTTGTGCTGCTGAAATGCAAGCAGGGTCAAATTATTCTAGTCGTTTTTGCAGAAAACTTGATTTATAGACACGGCATTAAAATAGTAGCAAATTATCCAAAGCTTCTATGGTCAGTAAAAATATGAATGCTGTCTATGACGATCTGTTTGATTGACACGCTTTATATCCTATTAAAAGACATCTGTAATACAGATGTACGTGCTGATGTTCATTTGTAACGAATATATGTACTTCTACACGTTTATTTCTTTGAACGAAAAATACACTGAAACTGAAAAAATCAGTATAGCTTCAACAACTTTACGCCTGAAGCAAGAAATAATTGCGGACTTGTACAAATATTTACACATCAAACAATGTTGTAAAATAAATTCCAAGTTCTTATCAGTTATGGCGGAATGTTGACTGTCATGAAAATACAAAATATCATTGCAGACATATATATTAATTACGTGCAAAATGACACCGGGTACATAATCAACCACTGTATAAGTGTATGAATAAATGGCAAATACGTATGTCAATAAAATTTAAATATTCTGCAAATAATTGTAACGTTTTATATCTTACTTCTTTAGCAAATACCTGATCGCTTGGAAATCTTAAAGCGTCATTTAAAAACAAGCTTCGTAGCTGGTAATTTATTAAAATGAATGTATGTTTCAATAATTTTTTCTTTTGCACTGGTGTGAATCTTAAAATTTTAATATCACGACCGGCCTCAACCACGAGCACAGTCCCATGCAAACTGATACTAAGCCATAAACTTAAAACTAGACCAAAAACATGTAATTGAGTCATAAACATAAAACCAAGTCAAAAACCTGAAATTAATCCATAAATTTGAAACTGCATCATACGTCTGAAACTAAACCATAAAACTGAAACTAACAAAATTATACCACTAAACTGAACCTGAATCAACCTGAACCTGAAATGAACAACAATCTTATTATTTTTGACAATTTAAATGAACCTTGAATATCCTTTGAAACAATGTGCTACGACAAAAGCTAAGGTGTTTATGAAGCCAGCACTGCACTCAACAGGAGAACACGTTACGGTTCTGCTTGTTTACACGCTGCCCGCAGTGTCATCAGCCAATGAACAGCGTGTGCTTGTGTTCCAATTCTCTCTTCGAGAAAAATGTGATCGGTAAAGGATTAAGCCACTGCTGAAAATAAGACTGTTGAGAATGGGAAATAAATTTGAGTTCTTTGATGTTCTAGGGAAGTGACGGCGGTTTTTAAATCTACTCTAAGCTGCCGAAATGTCAGACCCTAGCCAACGCTTACCTCTTTAGCCCCATGAACTCAATTAAAAGTTACCTAGTCTTGAAAATTGCGAGAGTTGCAGTGCAGGGCCTACAATTACGGCTACGAAAATTACATTAAAAGGCACTTTAAGTTTTTATTACCGTAGTCGTTAATTAAGGATATACATATGAGGCGTTAAAAAATCCTCAGAAAATAGCTCACAATATAAAATTCTACCGACTTGGTGTCGCATAGTTATAGCATTTCTAAACATAAAAAAAATACATAACATGAATTTCAAGTGTTCCTTCAAACTCATAATCGCAAACCCTTAGTAATTAATTTTTACTTACGCCGTGGAGGCCAGAAAATTTGCCGGCAGGATAATGATTAACATTAACTTGAGTTGGAATTCAAAACTATAAAGGAGCAACTAACTAACTATACCTGCTCGTAGACTCTTTCCGGGATTTAATATAGCAAAAAGTTCCAAATAAAGCGGTAGAAAATACGTTCACCATTTGAAACAACAGGATTTGGGGAATTTTTGACCGAATTCATATGGATCATTATGATATTTTACGCAGCAATTATGACAGTGGCTAATAAAAATTTCAGAGACACATGAAGATTTCTACTGTTCATGTTAAGAATTTACGCAAGACTTTTTTGTTTTGAATTTTATTAACAAACTTTTTAGAAAAATGAATGAAGGCAGTCAGCTCTTTTATAGCCATAAAGTGAGAAAGAACAATCTAGAAAATTTTTATAGCTTGACATTCGTCATTTTAATTCCAACATATCACAAATAAAGTATTGTAGCAAAATATTTTATAATTCAACCACATCAATGTCAATAATAATTGAATATGCACTAATATGCTTTAATGTGCAACAAATTTTTTAAACGTGTATTTAAAATATTTTAATTCTATTCAATATCAACTACTCATTCCAGAAAAAAATTGTTTATGTCTTCATTTGCTTGTCACTCACTAAAAAAATCTTGTTTGCCCACAATCTGATCAGTTGCCTCCATGCAAGGTCATGTGTTTATGATCAAAATTAACTCGAAACGATTCCTAAAAAATATTTCCTGAAATAAAACGCTAAACTTACCTAGCAGAAAATAGGTCTATTAGTTTGGGCTTCAGGTTCTGAGCTGCATTTCTTCTGGTAACGAGCAGATTTAATGTACGTAAATGCCGTGCACAAATACCATACGTAAATTTGTCGCATGTAAATTTCATGCGTGTCGTACAGAAATGTCGAGCATAAATTGCGTAGGGAAGTACCATACACATATTTCGTAGTTAAATGTCGTACGTAAATGCTAAGCAAATATCATGCATAAATTTTGTACATAAATGTTGAGCGCAAATGTCATGGGTAAATGATGTGCATAAATTCCATGGGTAAATGTCGTGCGTAAATAGTACGCAAATGTGCATAAATGTCGTCCGTAAATACCGAACGTACGTGTCGTACGTAATTGTCGCACATAAGCCTACACGTGAGACAGCTACCTGCAAACGGACACTGATCGCACTGAGAGGAACCAATTATTTCTGAAGTGTACTCCGCGTTGGTCAAATTTCTTCAAAAGTCTCCCAGCTCTCACGGGACGTCGCTATGGGGACATGACTCGGGGCCAGTGGCCTTCATGTTGTTGATTCTACCCACATCTTATGTGATTTTACTAGCAACTCATGTGATTCTACCCACATCTCATGTGATTCTACCCAAATCTCATATGATTCTACTGACATCTCATGTGATTTTAATAGCAACTCATGTGATTCTGCTCACTTCTCATGTGATTCTACCCTCATCTCACGTGATTCTACCCTCATTTCATGTGATTTTAATAGCATCTCATGTGATTCTACCCACATCTCATGTGATTTTAATAGCAACTCATGTGATTCTACCCTCATTTCATGTGATTTTAATAGCATCTCACGTGATTCTACCCTCATTTCATGTGATTTTAATAGCATCTCATGTGATTCTACCCACATCTCATGTGATTTTAATAGCAACTCATGTGATTCTACCCACATCTCATGTGATTTTAATAGCAACTCATGTGATTCTACCCACATCTCATGTGACTTTACCCGCACTTTATACATTTCTAATTGCACTTCATGTGCTTCTACCCGCACCTCATGTTTAACACCTCATTGTTGAAGTTCGGATTTGAGTGTTTACCTCAATGAGCTTGTATCCTAGGTACTCAAAATACTGCCAGTTGTGCCCTGAAGCTGACCAGTCGTTTACCACAATGAGCTTGTATCCTAGATACTCAAAATACTGCCAGTTGT